>JASTWQ010001186.1:0-24708 GCA_035220615.1 Leptothorax acervorum
ACCATTCCAAACTTCCTGCGAGAGTTGACCGCGCAATTTATAGTGATTTCCTCCCGAAGAATTGCCCGAATTACTTGAGGATTTATCATTGGAGGAGCGACGTGTTATGTGGTTTCAGCATGACGGAGCTCCTTCACACTATGCAAGGTGCTCACGGATATTTTAAACAGAAAATATCCTAATATGTGGATTGGCCGCGGAGGTCCTCGAGCGTGGCCAGCGAGATCACCAGATCTAACTCCACTTGATTTTTTCTTGTGGGGGACAATAAAGGACTACGTGTATCGCATGCCCATAAATACTGTCGAGAATTAAGTGATCGCATTGATGAAGCGTTTGCAAACTATCACACCTGAAATGATACAAAGATCAAGAGAGAATATTATTAGACGTGCTCAGCTTTGTCGTGAAATGGAAGGTGGCCATTTCGAACACTTATTGTAATAATATTTAAAATACAATTTGTAGTAACAATTCAGCTTATTACTCGCTTACTTCGATTCCTTCACTGTAATACTTCCCTTTCTTCTCACTCGTAAATCGGAATTTTGTTCATTTTATTTCTTTAATCTAAGATATTTATTGTATATCAAATGCGAATTTTAAATGTAAATTTTTTTCTAATATTAATTATGTAATTATTTCTAAATTTGTGAAAAAACTTTTCGACAAGAAATTTGAAAAACTTTGTCCACTAATGTATTTAATATTATTTGATTGATATAATTGATGGATAATATAATTAAAACTTATTTTATTTATTAATTTATTTGTTTATACATAAAATGTATTTTAATAGCACATACTTTTTACTGATATAAATAATATTTTATCGAATTTGCAATTGACATTACTTCTCATTAATTAAATTGTACTCAATTTATAGCAGTAGATATTAATAAATATTTCACGGAATCTTTTGTCGTTCGACACCGTGCCCGTCTGAACGCCGCGCTGGGACGGTACCCGTCAAAGCGCCCGGCCGGCCCGCTTGGTTGCGCCGCACTTGATGGCGCGAACTGTACGCCCTGTGGTTGGACAGTTTCAAAGGCTCACCATTTAAAAACTATTGACCTCACAACAATTTGCTATTGACATTTTCGACTCAGTTTTTCATGAGAAACACGTATGTGCCGGCTCCTCCGGGTGACCTGGATCACCCTGTATAATGTATATAATAAATTACATATACAAGGTATTTTAAAAATGGAATGATTATTATTCGGAAATTGATTGAGAATCTAAAAACAAAAAAAATTTGATGAACATAGCTCCGGAAATGTGTTGATTTTGAGATAACGCCATTTTTATGTGTGAAATTTCAAATTACTTTGCTTTAGAACTTTTTGTCAAAATTAAAGAGATGATTTTTTAAAATTTATAACATAACTAAAAACTTGTAAAAATTATCAAAATTTGTGAAAGCCACCTCTTCTTTCAATTTTGACAAAAAGTTCTAAAGTAGAGTAGTTTGAAATTTTAACATAAAAATGGCGTTATCTCTTAATCTCAAAATCAACACATTTCCGGAGCTATGTTCATATCAATTTTTTTCTTGATTTTAAATTCTCAATCAATTCCCGAACCAATTCATCACTTCACTTTTAAAATATCTTATATTGTATATCTATTATATAAATTATCGTTATATTTTAAAATATCTTGTAATGTATTATATACATTATCATTAGAATTCTCTCTCTCTCTCTCTGATAGAAAATTATAAAGTAAAGCAATTTGAAATTTCAACATAAAAATATTTTGAAGTTATTAAGGATTAACGTTTACTTTTGAAATATATCTTATATAATACATTAATAATATAAATTTTATTATATTTAAATATTAAGCTAAGTAATACTACGGCCGATATTTCGAGCAATATTAGGATGTAATAAAATACTAAATATAAATTAATTTTTAATTATCAAGCCAACGTTTCGACCTTACTTGTCATCCTCAGGGCATATTACATTTAATACTACATAAATAAAAAATAAAATTAAGATAATAACTAGAGTTCACATTAAAAACATTGAAAAGTAAAGTCATCGTCGGTGAACAATTACGACACGCAGTAAAAACAAGGTCAAAGTCAAATTCAAATTAAAATTAAACATTGTCACGGGGCGCATAGTTACAATAAAAATGTTACCGATTACAATAAGTAACGCTCAAAGTCGCAATTGATGGAGATGCCGATTTGGTGCGACCCTCGCATTCCAACCAGTAGTCCTCTGTAGAATTTGGTTGTTTCATGATATCGGTCATGTTCGACGTCGGAATCCATCGATGTATGTCCCGATTAGGTGGAAGTGACCGATGTTGATTCAAGATCGTATTAACGCGACTGTCCTTAGTGGTAACTGTATGTCGGAATTCAGACAGTCGTAATCTATGTATTTTTTCTTAAAATATAAAGGATGGACTTACATAAGTGGTCGCGTTAACAAGTCTTGTGCTATGATGAGCATGGCTACACTTATATGTTTGTTGGAGCGAGGACGTACTGTCACTGAATGCGAGGTGTACATGGGATGGCTAATGCCGCAGAGTCAATGTTTATATTATAGCTAGATAGCTCACTTAAAATGTCAAAGTAGGTCTCATCTAGTAATTCAGTATCCTTGTTCAAGTTAATTCCATTGGTTTGTTCTTTAATATGGATCATCTCGGAAATGGTTCTTTTTTGATAATGCATTCGTGGTCTAAAATTCGTGTTTCATCCCAATTAAACGAATGTTTGAGTGAAGTGATATGTTCCGAGACTACTGAATGTTTAGACGGGTCCACAGTGACATTATATTTATGTTCCTCAGTCTAGTATTTAGTTGTCTTTTGGTCTGACCCACATAGGATGCATCACAATCATTGCAGCAAATTTTATATATCACGTTGTTGTTTTCAAAATGTGAATTCTTATCCTTCTGGACCCTGACTATATTGTTAAGCTTGTTAATAATCCTGTAACCTATGGATAGCTTTGATTATCCACTGACGCCGCGATGATTTCAGAGGCAGATTTTAAGTACGGAAGGGCGATAAATCTCTTTTTTACAGAGTCTTCGGTATTACTGTCGCTAACATTCTCGCTATCATCTTCGCTCGTGGATTGTCTTTTGTTAAAGTGGAGCTTTTTAATTCTTGAAATAATATGTCTAAAAACTAAGTCTACAGGGTATCCGTGTCTAGCAAAATGTCGACAATAAATGAAAGATTTTTATTGAAAACCGAGGGTGAGACAATAATATGGCTCTGTCCACGAAACTGTAGATAGTTCCTAACTTTGTTGTAAAGGATGACTTGAAAAGAAAGATAAGCATCTGCCTGAAAAGGTTTTTTTGAAAAATTTATTTAAAAATTATTTTGTGGGTTTTAATAAAGTACGCCTGTATTGATTTATTTTACGTTAATTCTTTCTATTTTATTTAATTATGTTAATTCTTTCTTTTCTAAACACCTAAGATTTTATAACGATTTTTAAGAAAGAGTCTGGAGAGTGTCTAGACTTGTATCAGAATTGAATAATAAAATCGGTATTAATAATTTTATCGACAAATTTAATCAAAAGTTGGAACAAAAATGATTTCATCGATTTGATCAATTTTCATCGCGGAGATTTATTACCATCATATGAATTAACCAAATAAATATGACATAATAACACATATCATGGATATATTGAATTATTGAATAAATAATTTATTACGGACAAACAAAAATAGTTCTTAATAAAACATTTGAATTTCTTTACAATAATTTCACATTACTCAAAGGCATTCGATTCATGAAAGCACCTTTATCATTGGCCATGTTACCATCCCTGAGCGCGCGAAAATCTAACCTTCTCATTCGTTATCTTTAAACTTCTCTCATTTGAAAACTATTATAGCCTCGGCATTTTCGTATTAGAATTTTTGTCTTAAAATGTTACAAAGTATTTGTCATTAAAATATTTATCGCCAGTTTAGGTACACCCTGTATATAGAGAGAAATCAACATTAAATTTAATTATTAAGTCGTTATTGTAAAATAAAATTCATATAAAATTGAGATAAAAAGTCTATTCATACCAATGCTACTTATTATCGATTGATGCGTTAATCCATTCTTCTACCTCAATTAATGATTCTTCGGTCATTGGAAACAAATGTACGATTTTCGAAACTTCTGATCTATCAATATTTACGACAGCTTCGGTGTTTACTTTGTACTTCTAATGATAGTGTTGATGCTATCCAATATGTCATTAACTTTTAGATGTAATAAGTTTATTTCTTTCAGTACTTCCTCAAAAAATTCTGAAATTTAAGAATCAACAATAATTTACTAACATTTCACACAAATATATGTGTAAATAGAAATATTCATAAAATATAAAAGAATAACATTATAATACAAACATAATTTACTCACTTGAATTTAATGACTGATATTTGCAAAAGCATTCTCGATCACGACAACTGAATTTGCAGTTGATGCAGAATTTGTCTGGTAATATCTGTAAAAAATAAAATAATATGGTATATTATAATTTATTTATTAAATATAGTTTTTAATAATAATTAACAATTGTTGCCACCACTTATAATCATCAACAATATTTTAAAAGAAACCATATATGCATATTATATGCAACAGTTCAATTGTGAGTTTTACTCATAGATAATAATATTTACCATTCACTGTTTTTCTGAATTTAGAAAAGATCTCACGGGGTAAGTATTCCATCATTGGAGTCATCATGTGAGGATGTTTCATCATTATCTGACAATCGTTTATTTCGATGTTCATTATTTCTTTGCTTTTTTCGTATGCGTTTCCTCTAATATCTTCATTATGCGAAGATAGCTCATCAGTATTTTCGCTTATTAGCTTTTTCTTGGCGAGTTTTAAATTATCTAACGACAAAAAACATTTTTAAAAAGTTATTATGTATGTAATGAAGTATGCATAAAAAAATCACATATATTAAAATGTAATAATAAGTGTTTAGCTATATTAAAATATATAATTAATTAATTTAGGACTTGCAGTCTGCACATCAAAAATATATATTAAAAAATAAATAAAAAAAAAATATAAATAGTCAGAAAAAAGCTGCAAAATATTAAGATAAAGTTAAAAGGAAAAAATAAGACAAAAAGAGTGTTTAGAACTAGATAATAAGGACTTGTTGCGTATTTTCATATTCTTATATAATTAATCAAGGTTACCATATAGCCCCAAGATTACAGCAGGATATGTTTTCCCTAATGAACGATCCGGAGTCCTGTTGATTTTTTATCCTTTTCTTCAATGTCATAGCTATTACAAGACTGTGGTGGCCAAATAACAGGTCGAAGTTTTTTTTTCGCAATACCAGTTGTTTGGTACAGCTTCAACAGTATTTTCCAAATCAAATTTAACTACAAGCCAGGGTCATCTTAAACTGTTTAGTAAAATTTTTTTACATCAATACAAAACCATGTTACAATGTCTTTCTGTTTTTTATCACATTCAACCCTCATCCTCTCTCCTCTTAAAATTAATAAAAAATAATTAAAAATTATTTAGATTATTGTGAAGAAAATATATATTTTATTTAAATTAAAGAAAAATATATACTTTATTTAAATTAACAAGAAAAATTTATAAATTAAAATTATAAAAACAATTATTATAAAAAAGAAATTATAGATTATAATTAGCTTTAATAAAAGTTTCTAAACTCATTCAATTAAAAAAAATTTACAATATTCAAAAAATTTTTATTTTCTAAAATATCCAATAAATTAATTAGCAATCTATTAATATAGCCAATTAATATATACGTAAGCAATTAATAATCAATATATACATATAATATATTGTATATAAATCAATTAATTCAACAATTTAATAAAATTTAAATAAAATTAATTTTTTGTATACATTAAACTTTTCATTATACTTTCAATAAAATATTTTATTATATAAGAAAATATTTTATGCCAAGATTATTTCGACTAGCTCCAATTTCTAACTACCTCCAAGAATCGAGGTCAATAACTCGAAATCACGGACGCGACATTTTCCCAATCACATTCATATTCTACGGTAACGTAACATGCGCAACAAAAGGACAAACGTGAAATTTTCTGCCAATGCGACAACACGAACTAATAAACCGCATTTACATAGACTGTGTTCAATAATTCACTACCAGAGTAAAAAATCTATAGTTCATCTTATGTATAAACGCAGACGCGACACATATACACACATAATACGACATAATTTTACATGAGATAAGTACACACACAGGCGAAAATGTACAACACAAGCGGACAAAAGACGATAGACGACGACTCTCCCGTGTTTCACGTGGTCCCGTAATCTCCGAGAGGCCGAGCACAATCACTTATTTTATACTAGCCGATTCTATACAAACCGATCTTGGTCGCTTATTTCGCTTGAGACCGGTCACTCGAAATAATTTTTAACAGCAATAACGTCACCGAAAATTATCAAATTCACTAATGGCAGCCCACGTTGCCGGCATGACTCGGAAAACACGAAAATGCAGTAAACAAAGTCCTAGAGCGATTAAAGAGTTTGTTTCACAAAAATGCAAGTTATCTTACCAGCTTACGATCTCTTCTTTTTTGAAGATTCGGCGTACTTTATTTTTTGAGGGACACTGCACACGTTTGCACTCGTACACGAGGAGATCCGTCTCAGGTCACAGCACACGGAGAGAGCGAGGTAGATGGTAGGTCCTGCTCGATATGCGATCTTCTTCTTCTTTTGCTTTGTGGCGCTATACTCGATACGCGATCGATAGTAGTGACACCCCACTACATGTGCGACCATACAGATATAAGGCCGGTATTCATAGTCGGTTCTTATATTTAAGACCATCTTAAGTACAATCTTAAGATGTCATTAACCAATCACAGAGCCGTATTAGCATCTTAAGGGGATCCTGCACCCGTCTGTTTTACCGACAAAAGTCTCTACTCATGCAGCGTCGTATTAAATTGACAGAATTGAAAATGCTTCTCCAGGATTGCAGTACATACACCAATGATTCAGGGAAAATCTCATTTTATATGGAAAACGAGAAAAAGTTACGGAACTACAGATTTCCTTATTTTCATTTACCTCAATTGGCGTCTAGTTGGCAGACGGCCTGTCAATTCATCACAAGATGTGTTTCATATAAAAGATATACCGTTTGTACGAACGTAAAAACAAGTTTTCCTGAATTGCAAAACACGAAACAACATTATTGAACCCTTGAAATGAAGATTACAAGTCTAATAAAGCATACGATGTGTATGTGTGTCGTGCGTATGTGTGCGTGCAATAGGTGCTATTCTTGACTATCTTCAAGGCCGAACTGCGATGATGTCGATAATAGGGGACCTGTATACCGAAAAAATCTGTACTCATACAGCGTCGCGTTAATTTGACAGAATTGAAAATGCTTCTCCAGGATTGCAGTACATACATCAATGATTCAGGGAAAATCTCATTTTATATGGAAAACGAGAAAAAGTTACGGAACTACAGATTTCTATATTTACATTTACCTCTATATGGCGTTTTCAGTTAGTAGACGACGGCTGTCATTCATCACACAAGATGTGCTTTATATAAAAGATATACCGTTTTTACGAACGTGAAAACAAGTTTCCCTGAATCATAAAACACGACACAATATTATTGAACCCTTGAAATCAAGATTACAAGTCAAATAAAAGCATAGGATGTGTATATGTCGTGCGTATGTGTGCGTGCATGCACACACGCACGCATACACGCACGCACATATGCATATACGCATATGCAGAGAGTGCAGGGAACGAGAAGTGTCAAGTGATTGTGGAGGTTGGTAACAGAGTAAACAGGATTGGATGGTACCTAAGGCTGCTGTCTCGTGGGCCTGGTGGCATGTATTTTCCACGTAACGCATATAACCGCGTAACGCGGATAATACATGTCATGGGACAGCAGCCTAAGATGAACAAACGCTATTTGATTTGCTGCACGAATACTGTACGTGGATGTCTCGTCGTAAGTGAAATAATTATTTCATATAATGGTATGCAAAATCGATTCAATTCATATATATATATATGTCGCGATTCTAATTTACACTATTGATTCTTTTACGCGACTTTGTCTTCGTAAAATCGCACAGCTAGTAAAATGCAAATAAAAAATGTTGAAAGTATAACTATGTACACGGTGTTCATTGTACGAAAGATATTACATTTTATTGCAATGCCAGCTTTGCATTTGCAAAGTTATGTATGTGTTGTTGTATACATTGTATGTATGTTGTTATATATACAAACACGGCGGTGTATACACAGCGATATTTTCCGTGTTGGCATTTGCAAAATGTTATGTTTGTGTTGCTGGCAATAAGATGTAATATCTTTTTCACAACGAACAGCGTGTACATATTTACAAAGTAATATTTTCAACATTATTTTACTTGCATTTTAGTAGCTCTGCGATTTTACGCGGACCAAGTCACGTGGAAGACTCAATAGTGTAAAAGTACAATCGCGACATTTACATATAAATTGAATCGATTTTGCATATGATTATATGAAATAATTACTTTACTTAGGACGTGGCATCCACGTACGAGACATCCAATGGCATGGATTTTCCGCGTTACGCTGTTATGCGTTACGTAGAAAGTACATGCCGCTTCGTTCACACAGGCTTCAGTCGGGTTTCTTAGATTAAAATGTTTCTTTTTTTGTAGGTTTATTGACATACTTTTCATCTTTCTTTATATTTACTTATATTATACAATATACAACCTTGATTGCAGTATATTATTCTGCCTATTTCTCTTAGGAAGGTCTACATTGCAGTTTTATTGTAATTTCCCATCTATCTATATCACATGGATATTATTTTTTCCATAATGACTGTAAAGGAAAGAAAATAATATTGTCATCTTGAGATTAAAAAAAAAAGAATTAATAAAATTAAAAATGAAATGAAAAAGAACGCCATCCTTTCACGCTGCAGATATCCGTCGCTGTCGCCAATCTAAAAGTACAATAATGCATTTTAAAAATATTTATATATAACAAAACTACAAAAATATAATGTTTCAATAAAACAAATTGTTACCTTTATTTATAAAAATATGGCACGTATCCTTGCGAGGTAGGCGGTGAGAGCACATATCCTTGCATTGCAGTCGTTGCCGGCACATATCCCTGCGGTGTGGTCATATATCCTTGCGGTACAGTCGTTGCCGGTACATATCCTTGCGGTGCACTCGTTGCCGGCGCATATGCTTGCGGTGCGGGCACATATCCTTGCGGCGTGAGCATATATCCTTGCGGAGCAGTTGTTGCCCCCACATATCCTAGCGGAGCAGTCGTTGCCGGCACATATCCTGGTGGCGCAGTTGCCGCCACATATCCTAGCGGAGCAGTCGTTGCCGGCACATATCCTGGTGGCGCAGTCGCCGACACATATCCTTGCGGAGCAGTTGTTGCCGCCACATATCCTTGCGGAGCAGTCGTTGCCGCCACATATCCTTGTGGCGCAGTCGTTGCCGACACATATCCTTGCGGAGCAGTTGTTGCCGCCACATATCCTTGTGGCGCAATCGCCGACACATATCCTTGCGGAGGAGTTGTTGCCGGTACATATCCTTGCAGCGCAGATGCGGGCAGTGAAGGCGGTGCAGGCGAGGCAGCCGGCGTTGCATACGCCGATGGTACGTATGTTGGTACATATGTACCACCGGTGTACTGCCGTTCCTTCCGCTTCTCTTTTTGCCTCTCCTTCTGCAGCAACCGGTAGAACACCTGTTTCATTTCCTGAAAATAATACATTTACAATAACAGTACAATTATACAATAAACATTCAAAATAAAGGAGATAAAAGAGTAAACTATATATATATATATATATAAGCTGTACACCCTATATATACATATATTATACATTCAATAAAGGCATTGATAAGACAAACGTTTCAACCTGAAATAACATCAGTGTGCGATGATGACAATGGTAATCACAATAATTCGTTAAATATGTAGTCGTAAGTATACAAATTCAAATAGAAATAATATTTATCTTCTTGTAATATAATATGGAGTCATATGAGGAAATTCTAAAAAAGGTTCAATACACAAACATCTTATTAATTGCATATAATATTACAGGCAAAGTATCAAATTTCTATTAGCGTTTGTATACTTATATACAGGGATGGGCGGCAGCAAATACTTTCGTCTCCAAATTACACATTTAATTACACATCACTTTTACCATTTGTAATTGAAATCCTCTTAATTACCCATTTCTTTCAACATTTGTAATTGAAATCCACTTAATTACCCATTGCTTTCAGCATTTGTAATTAAGTTTCATTTAATTACTTATTATTTTGAGCATTTGTTATTGATGATGACAGTAGTTTGTGCTTAATGTAATTAAATTACACTAATTTAATGTAATTACATTCATGTAACTTAATTACATTTATGTAATTTATTTATTTTTATGTAATTTAATTACATTCGTGTAATTGAATTACTTATTTATAATTAAATTTACTAATCTCGAAGATCTGGATCAGCTCGTTTCAACAATTTGAAGAGTGATTTCAGATGTTGCTTAATGGAGTGATAGAAATTCGGCTCTGTCATTTGAATTTATATTATGTCTGAATTCGCCATAAGGAGGTGCGACTGTTTTCTATATGTAGTAGACTTCTGTCCGCGAATAAACAGTATACTGCTATTCTACAAAATATTTTCTCCAGAATATCAGCATTAATGCAAACCAAAATGCAGAAACATATAAATGTGGTATAATTACATACATTGTTTAAATATTGGTACCAAACATTGAAGAATAAATTCAAGTTTTGACAAGGTACAAAACTATGGTAGAGTGGTAGTAATTTTCAAGCTCACAGAAGTATCTCATTAAAATTTCATATATTTTTAACATCCAGAAACCGACATACGTGACATTAAATTGATATTGCAAATATATCTTAATAATCACATTTTTCGATTTCTCTATTTTGATCATATATCGCAGTAATCACATTTTTGACCTTTTTATTCCTTCGTTTCGACTACATATCTCGATAATCACGTTTCGCGATTCCTTTCATTCGATCGTACATGTCAATAATCACATTTTCAGGGGACATTGCGTGAATCTTGTTATAGAAGCGTAACCATGAATTCTGAGTGTCGTTTTCGTGTAATTGTATCCGGTCCAGAATTAATTGGTGCCACGTTTCTGCGCTGCGTTAGCCTTAAATAGAACCCGCTTTTCGAAATGCGCATCAGTCAGCCGGTTGAATTTTGGAATATCCATCATTGTGGCATAACTAAATAGTCGCTCCACTGGTGCCGACGATGGCAATGGCGTGTTATATCGCCAGATATATTCGAAAGAAAATCTTTCGAATTAGCGGAAAATCTTTCAAGCTCTCAAGACTCGGGTCAAATCTCGTTATAAATCTACAAATCTCGATTTCAGCTTCTCCATGTTGGTAAAAGATTTTTGGCTGCTCAGTTGCAACGGAGACTGGACCAAAATCAAAATAATCGTCCTCGACCATACGCTCAACCTCCAGTTCAAGATCTCGATTGCGAGCTCTCTCGTCAGATGCGACTTTGAGAACAAGATCACGCACTTTTTGTTGAGTGACTTGGTCCAAACACGTCAGCCAACGTGTTTTAAATTTCGGATGCGTTACTGCCGTTATTGCAGCGAGTTTTCCGTCTCCCTCAACTTCAAAAAAGTTTTTACATCGAGATTCGAGCGAACTTTTTATAGCCTCAAGCAAGGGCTGGCATATCGTGATCGTGTTTTTGCTTAGCAAGTTGTCGACTTTTCTTCTCAAAGAAATCAATGTAGGTAAAAGGTACCCGTAAAAACAGTAACTTTCACCCTGCAAGATATCGATCGCTTCCGCTAGCGATTTCGTACATTCGATGAATTCTTCGAGGTATTCAAAGTCCGACTGTCTGAGTGGATTTCTCAACTGAACAATTTGATTCATATCGCGATGAAGTATTTTGTGCTTGAGCTGAATTAATCTTTTTAGAGAGTCGTAGAGTGAATTCCACCGAGTTATTACGGGTCTAAGCAATGCCTTGCCTAAATACAACTTCAGAGCCTCATTTGTTTTCGGCGATCTCAGTGACTTCCATAGCCAATTGCATCGGTCGAAAGCATCCATATGTACGTTTGCGAGATTTTGCGATGCTTGAATCGCCTTGATAACATCCGTCGTCGCAATGAGATGCAAAGTGTGACTAGCACAACGAATATGAAAAGGCAAGCGATTATGGAGCTCTTCGGTATAATCAAAAACTTCGTTTTCGAGTGGTTCTTCCGGCAGAACATCTTCATCGGTACTGATACTACTGATACTTTCGGAACTGTCTTCATTAGCACTATTATCGTCGCAATGTTTATCTATTTAAAAAAACAACAAAATATTACGTAATAAAATATTGTGATAAACATGTTATTGTTTTAAGCAGAGGATTTGGTGCAAATTTCAACGACTCAAAAAACTTAACTGAGGATACTACTCCGGTCGTAGATCTAATTAAATTTACATTGATATTTGATTTGTGTCAGAATTCGATAGATTTGCAATCGACATTTGCCAAAAACAAAGTCTGTATTTTACGATCTCTGGTTAATTATGAGATTTCTGAATTTGATAAATGGTGAATATGACCCATGTGAGTGATGATGAAAATAACCAGCAACACTTTTTTATTAACCCCACAGTCGTGACTAATTAAGTAATTACACATGTTCAACAAAAAATGACTTTTTTCAAACACCAAAACGAGACTAGTCATTTCCCCGTAGTTTTTGGACGCTGAATACAAATCCGGTTTCCAAATTGTTTTATCACGTCACAATTTTAAGGAATTTGCAAGTTGAAGTTGCAAAAAGGGGCTATGTTCACGTATTTTGTCATATTATAACAACAACATGTGACCTGCTAAAGAAGTTTTATTGCAATTAATATTAAGTACGTTGTTAGAACTTTAGTCCTTAAAAAGGAATTTTTGTGTCGGCTATGGTTAATAAGATATTCATGGTTAAATATGGTGTTTATTGCGAAAAAAGTATGATTTAGATCATTAACAATTTACCAAATAGCTTTCAATTATGTTTATTTAAAATTAAGAGTTTTTTATATCACTGAATACGAATCCAATGTTAAAATTGAGTAATTAAGTAATGTAAAACTTCTATACAAGATTTTTTTTCTAAAATTCAAACATGATTTAACTTTTATCCGCTATACTAATTCCACCATTTGGAATTTGTCAATTTTTGACATTGGATTCATATTTAGTGATCTAAAAAACCCTTAAGTTTAATAAACATAATTGAAAGCTATTTAGTAAATCGTCAGTGACCTAACACAGCTTTTTTGCAATAAACCCCATATTTAATCATGAATACCTATCTTATTAACCGTAGCCGACACAAAAATTCCTTTTGAGGGCTAAATGTCCTAACGACATAAACTTAATTTTAATTGCAATAAAACTTCTCCAGCACGTCACATATCGTTGTTATATAATATGACAAAATACGTAAAAATAGCCCTTTTTGCAACTTTAACTGCAAATTTCTCAAAATTGTAACGTGATGGAGCAATTTGGAAACAGAATTCTCATTCAACACCCAAAAATCTACGGAAAATGACTAGTCTCGTTCTGGTGTTTATTTTTTGTTGAACAGTGTTATTATCTTCTGTGGTGGTTTATTCAAATTTTACACTGTACCGAGCGATTACAGTACCCATATTTATTGGAGGACCCTGAGAAATAAAAATTGCTCCAACTTCTCTGTAGAGCGATATAATTTAAAAAATATCGCGAATAACATACCAGAAGGAAATATGTCATTGATGTCTACTCCAAAAACCTTGAAAGCTTTAACAAAATTCGATCCGTTATCGGTAACTGTCGCTACAATGTTATCGTTATTCAAGCCAAAGGAGGCATGGATTTCGACAAGTACATCTGCGATCGCTGTGTGTGAATGAGTACCGGGGAAACGCGTACACGCAATAGCCGCCGATTTACGTTTGAGAGTTCCTTCATCAATCTATTAAACCAATAAATAAATAAATAAATAAATAAATATATAAATAAATGATTTTGTTATTCTATCAGGTAATAATGTTTACAAATAGTTACACGCTAATGCAAATTTGTCCGCCCTTAAATTGAGTATATATTAAGATAAACTTTTTGGGGGTTAGTACTAGAAGACTTTAATAGTTTACGAGGAAGAGAAGATATAGGAGGAAAATTTTTATGTTACGAATTGTCCCAGCAACCACGCAAACCTTGGATTGTAAATAACTTATTTTAAAAGTAAAACTAAGTTACCAGTGATTACACCGGTATCTTTAGGGTAGTTCTTACAAGAAATACAAAAATGAAGATTCTTTAGTGAAGCGGTGAAATAAAAGATAAATAATACTAAAATGTGTCTCGACAGTTTGAAATAGTTTTACAGCTTGAGACATATATATATACATATATACTGTTACATTTATATACATATAATTATACCGGGTTTTTCAGACCACCCGTCCCACCCTTTTAAAACGTAGGGATGCACTTGTACGAAAAAATGGCTTAGACAAAATTTGCATGGTTTCGAGGGATCTATCTGGCGGTGACCTTGAATTTGACCTTGAGGTCGACCTTGGGCATAAATCGAGGTCAAAGTAGTGTTTTTCAAATGTAAACCTGTATTTATGAGTTCAGAAATGAAAAGAGCGGAAAATTTCACATTCGAATACGTTATTAAGTCAAGGTCAAAAATATCCTCAGAGGTCGTGTGGAGGTCAAGTTTTCAAGACTACCCGTCCCACCCTTTTAAAACGTAGGGATGCACTTGTACAAAAAATGGGTCAGACAAAATTTGCATGGTTTCGAGGGATCTATCTGGCGGTGACCTTGAATTTGACCTTGAGGTCGACCTTGGGCATAAATCGAGGTCAAAGTAATGTTTTTCAAATTTCTAAATGAAATAATCAGCGCCGCCTGTATTCGCGTTACCCAAGGTGTACCACGAGGAGGTCACAAGGTCGGACTTACACCTCGTCGGGGTGCTTTTTTAAGGTGGTTTCCCTTGCCGTCACCTCGTCGGGGTGCTTTTTTAAGGTGGTTCCCCTTGCCGTCACCTCGTCGGGGTGCTTTTTTAAGGTGGTTCCCCTTGCCGTCACCTTTGTGCGTACGCATGTTATTCAGTCTCGATGTTCGAAATGTCCACCACCTGCATCAATACAGGCTGTTACCCTGCGTTGGAAATCATCCGTCGCCCGACGAATTTCGGCAGTATCTAGAGACTGAATGGCTTGGCGAATTCTGTTCCTCATGTCTTCTGCAGTGGTAGGTCGTTCGCGGTATACGAGGTCTTTTATTCTTCCCCATAAATAATAGTCTAAAATTGTAAGGTCCGGTGATCGCGGTGGCCAATTATGTGGACCGTATTTGCCTATCCATCGGCCGGGAAATGTACGGTTCAGTTGATGACGAGCAATGACAGACGTGTGGGCGGGACATCCATCCTGTTGAAACCACATATTTATACGTAATTGAAGTGGAACATCTTCAAGTAAATGTGGAAGTTCGTTTTCGAGTAAATCGACGTATACCAAACTGTTCAAGTTCTCTTGAAAGAAAAATGGTCCGACGATATGCGTATCAATAATTCCGCACCAAACATTCACTTTCCAGAGATGTTGATGATCCAATTCTCGATACCAATGTGGATTCTCTTGTGCCCAATAACGAACATTATGTGTGTTCACTTCGCCGTCACTTTTAAAGGTGCACTCATCAGAAAATAAGATACTTCTATGGAAATTAGGTAATTGTTCAGTAATCCAATTACAGAATATCCGTCTTTCTCTATGATCGTTCAATGTCATGGCCTGGTGAAGTGACATCCGATATGGGTGGAATGAATGTTCTCGAAAAATTCGACTGATAGTGGAAATACTTACTCCACTATCTCTTTCTCGACGCATCAGAGAATCGTGCGGATTTACAAGGGCAGACGCCATTATATCAGGTGCTCTTACTGAACGAACTGGTCGATGAATTTGCCTTCTCTTATTGTGGTCCGGCTGAACGATACCTTTTACAATAATTCGACGTTGTAAACGACTGAAAACTTTGCGCGAATGTGGTGTACGATCGGGATATTCATTTTGCCACATTCTTTCAGCTGCTCGAAAACTTCCAGCTCTACCCAACACCGACAACATTAACGCAGCTTCTTCGTTCGAGTAAGGCATACTTACAAATTAATAATAATCCTCTAATTATTATGCCTAACTACTCGAGTACCGAGGTATAACGCGCAACCTTTCAAATTTTCGTTGTTAAACGATTAATTTTCGTTGTTAAACGATTAAGTTTCGTTGTTAACGATTAACCGTGTTGCTTATAAAAAATGTAAATTGTGACGAGTTGCGTAATACTATCAATTCTAAGCTTTAACTTTTAGGAAGGGTATGTAAGGGTGCTCTTTCGTGACAATTACTTTGTGTCTTCTTCTGAGTACAGCAAATTTTCGTAGTTTCTACCGACGCTGAACGATAGCAATTTTGTGCAAATGATTTTTCTGGGAAGACTCGGACGAGTTTCTGAGGTTCGCGTTATAGGTACTGAACGCGCTATAACGTCACGACAAAGAATTTTTACATCACCTACCATAAAATTAATCGTTAAACGATTAATTTTATGGTAGGTGATGTAAAAATTCTTTGTCGTGACGTTATTTGATAGCGCGTTCAGTACCTATAACGCGAACCTCAGAAACTCGTCCGAGTCTTCCAGAAAAATCATTTGCACAAAATTGCTATCGTTCAGCGTCGGTAGAAACTACGAAAATTTGCTGTACTCAGAAGAAGACACAAAGTAATTGTCACGAAAGAGCACCCTTACATACCCTTCCTAAAAGTTAAAGCTTAGAATTGATAGTATTACGCAACTCGTCACAATTTACATTTTTTATAAGCAACACGGTTAATCGTTAACAACGAAAATTAATCGTTTAACAACGAAAATTAATCGTTTAACAACGAAAATTTGAAAGGTTGCGCGTTATACCTCGGTACTCGAGTAGTTAGGCATAATAATTAGAGGATTATTATTAATTTGTAAGTATGCCTTACTCGAACGAAGAAGCTGCGTTAATGTTGTCGGTGTTGGGTAGAGCTGGAAGTTTTCGAGCAGCTGAAAGAATGTGGCAAAATGAATATCCCGATCGTACACCACATTCGCGCAAAGTTTTCAGTCGTTTACAACGTCGAATTATTGTAAAAGGTATCGTTCAGCCGGACCACAATAAGAGAAGGCAAATTCATCGACCAGTTCGTTCAGTAAGAGCACCTGATATAATGGCGTCTGCCCTTGTAAATCCGCACGATTCTCTGATGCGTCGAGAAAGAGATAGTGGAGTAAGTATTTCCACTATCAGTCGAATTTTTCGAGAACATTCATTCCACCCATATCGGATGTCACTTCACCAGGCCATGACATTGAACGATCATAGAGAAAGACGGATATTCTGTAATTGGATTACTGAACAATTACCTAATTTCCATAGAAGTATCTTATTTTCTGATGAGTGCACCTTTAAAAGTGACGGCGAAGTGAACACACATAATGTTCGTTATTGGGCACAAGAGAATCCACATTGGTATCGAGAATTGGATCATCAACATCTCTGGAAAGTGAATGTTTGGTGCGGAATTATTGATACGCATATCGTCGGACCATTTTTCTTTCAAGAGAACTTGAACAGTTTGGTATACGTCGATTTACTCGAAAACGAACTTCCACATTTACTTGAAGATGTTCCACTTCAATTACGTATAAATATGTGGTTTCAACAGGATGGATGTCCCGCCCACACGTCTGTCATTGCTCGTCATCAACTGAACCGTACATTTCCCGGCCGATGGATAGGCAAATACGGTCCACATAATTGGCCACCGCGATCACCGGACCTTACAATTTTAGACTATTATTTATGGGGAAGAATAAAAGACCTCGTATACCGCGAACGACCTACCACTGCAGAAGACATGAGGAACAGAATTCGCCAAGCCATTCAGTCTCTAGATACTGCCGAAATTCGTCGGGCGACGGATGATTTCCAACGCAGGGTAACAGCCTGTATTGATGCAGGTGGTGGACATTTCGAACATCGAGACTGAATAACATGCGTACGCACAAAGGTGACGGCAAGGGGAACCACCTTAAAAAAGCACCCCGACGAGGTGACGGCAAGGGGAACCACCTTAAAAAAGCACCCCGACGAGGTGACGGCAAGGGGAACCACCTTAAAAAAGCACCCCGACGAGGTGACGGCAAGGGGAACCACCTTAAAAAAGCACCCCGACGAGGTGACGGCAAGGGGAACCACCTTAAAAAAGCACCCCGACGAGGTGTAAGTCCGACCTTGTGACCTCCTCGTGGTACACCTTGGGTAACGCGAATACAGGCGGCGCTGATTATTTCATTTAGAAATTTGAAAAACACTACTTTGACCTCGATTTATGCCCAAGGTCGACCTCAAAGGTCAAATTCAAGGTCACCGCCAGATAGATCCCTCGAAACCATGCAAATTTTGTCTGACCCATTTTTTGTACAAGTGCATCCCTACGTTTTAAAAGGGTGGGACGGGTAGTCTTGAAAACTTGACCTCCACACGACCTCTGAGGATATTTTTGACCTTGACTTAATAACGTATTCGAATGTGAAATTTTCCGCTCTTTTCATTTCTGAACTCATAAATACAGGTTTACATTTGAAAAACACTACTTTGACCTCGATTTATGCCCAAGGTCGACCTCAAGGTCAAATTCAAGGTCACCGCCAGATAGATCCCTCGAAACCATGCAAATTTTGTCTAAGCCATTTTTTCGTACAAGTGCATCCCTACGTTTTAAAAGGGTGGGACGGGTGGTCTGAAAAACCCGGTATATCTGATGTATATCATAGACATCGTTAATTTTACATAGTTAACAGCTTTTGCTGCGACTGTTGAACGTTTCTGATTTGCAGATTAAATAAACGAATAAAAAACTATGCTTCGTTGCACTGAAAATAAAAAAAAGACGAGAAACCAGGATGGTTTAACGTGCCCAATCATAATAATTATAAAACAGCCGAAAAAACAATAATTACCACACCAAACCAAAACGTATGTACAACCTTAACAAATATACGGTAGTACAATATTAAGTGAGCGACAAAATTGCGATATTTTTATTGTTTATAAATTGCAACAATTACGGAAAAAATGATTTGAAAAATGACGAATGCTGTTTCTGTAACTCTTATTAGCGATAAAATTAATTTGTTCAAATTTAACGTACTAAATTTAGAAATAGGTAAAGGATTTATATTAATAATGCAAATACCCAGTGGACTGTAACGCCAATAAATCGTCGATTCATTCCCGTCCAAATATCCGCCGTTGTGCAAAAATGTTTGTTCGTAGAAATCGCGTTTCGAATTTTTGTCAAATTTTCCGTGCATATAGCGTCGATTTTCGAGCCAAGTGTACGCCTGGACATGTGTTTCACGGAAGCATTACCTGCTTTTATTTTTAAATCTAGAAATTTGAGTATATTATATTGTGTAGTTTGCAGTGTTATATGCATTAATTTATACGTTTGACGATTCTATAAAATTTTTTTGCGGAATATTTATTTTGTGTTTACCATCAAACATTCTGCGAAATGCTGGCATCTCCACAGTTTGCAACGGCGCTCCACTTTCTAGAACGTAGTACGAAATGTTACGATCTAACTGCTCTTGGTTGAACGAACATGTTGTGCGTTTATAAACAGGTGGTTCCTTATTATTCAATCGCTGCCGTTTAATTTTCTTATAATCTTTGTATTGGTGGTACACGTGACATGTCGTCTCTACAAATTTATAACACGAAATATTACATTTTTTTTAGGCAACCGAGTGCGTAAGTAAAGTGCTTTTGTTTAAAATTATCATAACGTACATGTTTTCATACTCTTAAATGTGTTGTATAGTTCGAAGATACGGTGAGTCTACCAGTTATAGCTTTCTCCGGTACACATGTCTTGCAAACAGCTACAATATTACCGTCAGGCGTAGATTGTTCGAAGTTTACTTTGAAGTATTTGCCGTCCAAATACTTTTGGGCCTTTTTGCGCACGCAATACGAAAAGCTTTTTCTTCCTCGGGGATATTCTCAGGAACATTTGTGGGCAAATACTCGTCAATTGACAACTGGCTCAAGGAAGCTATATTATTATCGATTCCGGACAGTGGTTGATTGATATCCCCCGGATCATCAACGTTGACTGGAGCAGCCTCTGGAGCCGCCATGTTCGATATCCTATCATATTTGCATTTTATAATTTCAATAATAAAGTATGTGTCAAGATGTCAACAAATTTAAAAGAATGTAGAATTTTAAGCTTATCGATGTAGATAGTCGAGTTTATTCGGCATTTCCATTTAACGATGATTAGCCTATACAGTCATATCCAAAAGTTATGTTTATTAACCCCTCACGTACGGGAGACTGTTTGTCGGCAGCGTACGGCGTTGGCTGTTCTTGCTGATGACAACAATACGGATGTGTGTAATAAATTTCTCTTTGTCCATCAAAGAAATAACATTTCAAGGTTACTCTACAAATTTTTTTAGAATTGTTTGACTATATTTCATAGCCAAACGGATAATTTGAAGGTAGTGACTGGTCAAAAATGCCCGATGTACATACGCCGCCCGTATACGTGAGGGATTAAAATTAAGAGAATATCATGAATTTTGGATACATTTGCGTAGAATGACTTACATATTACACTTGTAAAGTTTCAAGATCATTGACTAACCGGTTACATACATATATCCTAATACCTTCCTAATATATCTAGAGGATGTTTGCTTTAAATGATTCATTTTTCACACAGCTTGTATAATAAACATTTTTAAAAACCGTTAAACATTCTTTAAGATTGGATTCTATTCAGGCTTAACAATATTTTTCTTGCTTTAATTTTGTGAAAGAATTTCCCATTTTACAACAATAAACATAAAAAAATAAGACTAATTTATTTTAAAAACTGTATGTAACAAAATTATCGATTAATTTTATATCAGAATTAAGACAATTTTGAATATTTGATAAGCTTTGTTTAACTGCACTATTATTACTATTAATATGTTTTTAATATTTTTACTATTGAAACTCAATGTTCTTGATATGGTCGATATTTTCATATTTTTATATCACGGCAATATATTAAAATCCCCAGCAAATCTAATTTTTGGATCTTACTGTAACGCCAAAGTCGCCAAATATCCTTAAATGTTAAAGGGAGTCAGTGATTATATCTCATTCTCATAACATTAATTTTTCTGTCTTGAAACTGAGATATATTGATATATAGCACCAAAAATATCTATAGTACGGGCAATTTGTATCTATAAAGTAAAAAATACACAATTTTTACTCGGTACTTCTATGAAACTGAAAGTCCGAGATATAACACTTACCGGAAAAAATTGTAAAACGTTTCGTAGTATCACACGAGATTGGATACGATTTCCGTATCGCGATTTTAATCAATCGAACGTATCATAGACCTCGTAATTAAAAGATATTTTTTTAAGATTTGGAAATGCGCAGCGCACAACTGTACAAAACAAATAGTTCGATTATTTTGGAGTAGCCTGCAGTCGATCTGGAACTGTAACTGTAGTCGATCGAGTGAAGTGCTACACTTGACTACACTGTAATAGTTTTCTACTAGGAAAACTAGTGCAACACTGGTGCACATTGAGTGCAATTTTATTGTTGTAATTTAAAAATCAGTTTACATATTTTCAGTGTTTAATGTTCTACTGTGTTTAATTTGACAAATTTTTGCGAGTAGAACATTAAACACTGAAAATATGTGAACTAATTTTTATATTACAACAATAAAATTGCACTCAGTGTGCACCAGTGTTGCATTAGTTTTCCAGTAAAAACGCTATAAGAGTGGCGTCCCATGGCACATATTTTCCACGTAACGCGTAATCGCGTAACCAATCAGAAACGTTGCGCGATTCTGATTGGTTACGCGAAACGCCGCGGAAAATACATGCCATAGAACGTCATCCAAACAAAGCATCTTCAGACCAAAATTGAGCGACGGTAAACTGAAGCTAGTGTAGCGGAGGCGGAGGGGACCTACTGCAAGTCGTATACTGTACGCGAGGGCATTTCGCGTCTCGTAAACGACCTTGACAGAGACGCAAACATAAAATTGATTTTTACTCAACGTATGCAAAATAATTTTTCTTGCATTATGTACACTCTCACGTTCTTTTTGTCGTTAACTTGAATAAAAATTACAATCATGTAATTAAATAATTACGTAAATGTAATTAAATTACATGAATGTAATTAAATTACGTGAATGTAATTAAATTACATTCATGTAATTTAATTATATTTACGTAATTATTTAATTACATGATTGTAATTTAATTACTTTGATCATCAAAATTACTTTGGGCGTCCATTACAAATGCTCAAACAAATTATTAATTTAATGATGTTTAATTACAAATGTTTAAAATAATGTGTAATTAAATCTCATTTAATTATTCATTATTTTGAGCATTTGTAATTCGGTAATAGCCAATTACAAATTCGCCCATGTAAGCTTATATACAACTATATATACGGTACGACGTTTGTTTCGTAATTACATTTTTATCGCGTACTGAAATTGACCTCATTTCAGATCATGACGTTTGTATCTTTATTCTTTGTCTTCATTTAATTTATAATATATACAGGGTGTTTGGTGAGGATTTCCCGCCACTTTCAGAGCTCATTTCTGACATTTTGAGCAAAGAATATAAACATGGATCCTATTCTGAATATGTACAGTTACACTATTTTGAAGGTTGTTTGTAAAAGAAGTCTTTCCTTCAATTGGAAACGCATTACTGTGAACAACGCGTGAGCTTGGCCAACGCGAGCACGTCACAATAATAATAATGTAATTAATGTAATTATTATTAATTACAGTAATTAATTGTTCTGATAAGTGAGTAAGGATAATGTAATTTTGTAGTTCAGATTACTAGTCAATCAAAAAAAGATTATTTCTGAAAAGTTAATTTTTTATTTCTAATAATTTTTTTCTACTCAAACTAAAGAAAGATGTCTTTTACAAACAACCTTCAAATTAGTGTAACTGTAAATATTCAGAATAGGACCCAGGTTTATATGACATTTTTTGCTCAAAATGTCTTCAGAAATGACCTCCGTAAGTGGCGGTAAATGTTCACCAAACACCCTGTATACCTATAGCTTATACACTTTACTTTATTAGCTGTTTTATTATTTTTAAATGTAAACAATGTATGTGTTACTTACTTTCATCCCGCCTCGCCGTCCCCTCGCCACACTGCCCTGCCGTGCCGGCCTTTCATACACCGGTAGCGGCACATAATCTTGCGGAGCATTCGTTGCCGGCAAATATCTTTGTCGTTGCCATCGCTGTCACCGTCCTTTCATACATAGGTAGCGGTTCCGTCGTTCTCGGCGTTCTTTCACGTGCCGGTTGCGATTCCGTCCCTGTCACCATCCTTTCATACACGAGTAGCGGCGCCGTCGCTGCAGCCGACTTTTCATACACGATTAGTGGTTCCGTCGCTGTCGCCCTTCTTTCACGCGCCGATTGCGATTCCGTCGCTGTCGCCCTTTCACACGCCGGTTGCGATTCCGTCGTTGTCGCCGTCGTCTCCCGCACGGATAGCGGCGCTGTCGCTATCGGCGTTTTTCCACGTGCTGATTGCAATTCCGTCGCTGTCGTCCTTCTTTCACGCGCCGATTGCGATTCTGTCGCTGTCGCCGTTTTTTCACGCGCCGGTTGCGATTCCGTCGTTGTCGCCGTCGTCTCACACACTGATAGCGGCGCCGTCGCTACCCTCTGCGAAGCAGCGATGCTCCCTTCGCTTCTGGCTGAAACATACATCATATTTTAAACACTCTGCCGTTCTACAATGAGTCGTTAGTCTCAGGGTATTTATCAGGTAATTTTTCCCTTACGGCAAAAAAAGTGAACAGTTTTTCATAAACTTGGACGATTACAACAATCAGATTGCATGCATGATCGGTGGAATCGTCGAAGTTTACGATAATCGCCCACTTCACGTGAAAGTGTTCACTTTTCACATTTGTCGACAAATGGGAAACAAATTAAAAATGCTTGAAAAAAGTTTGTATACGTGTCTAAAGCCATTCACAAGTCTGTAAGCGACGTAAGATATCGCATCATCGATTACAGACTTGTATTGTCTTATGACAACCTAACCTGATACTTATAATTTGTTTTAAAGCACTTGTCCACATCCGATATTTGATAACTAACGACTCATTGTACGTACAACAGCGCACTTACATACATTGTTTTATGGCTGGCGGTCTCACTTTACTCTACAAATTATTCGAGAAGCGTGCTTTCTCTCATTTCTACAAACAAGGAGAAGAACGCTTTGAAGCATTTGTAGCATATAAAACGGATCTACGTATAAAATAGAGAAAACTAATTGATATATACTTACGTCGACCACGAGTTTTCCTCACGTTCACGCTGCTCATCGTGGTTCG
>JASTWQ010001187.1:0-24679 GCA_035220615.1 Leptothorax acervorum
CTTCTAGGGTTAATAAAGCCATTATAAATATATTCGTAAGAAAATTGACGTTTGAATATAAATAAAATCGTTTTGCGTTATGTAAAAATGTGAAATAAATTTCTGTCAAGTGCATTTATTTATTGATATACTTTTTACATACATACATGTTATAACACTAATATGTTTATAGATTATGTTTAATCAAGATTAAACACTTATTTATTTAAATTAATGATATATTTGTACAATACATATCTATTAGACTTGATATTATAATAAAACTTCACATTTAGTGATTTCGCATAGATAATTGACTACTTCACTGTATTAATGAACTTTTACATCGATTTATTAAAAAGTTTTATTAAAACAATGATTTTTTTAATAAATTGATTAAAAACTTTATTGAGTTAATGAGTAATGTAACTGAGTAATACATTAGATTTCGTTAGTATTAATGTATGTAATCATCATTTGATGAATGATCTAATTACTTTATGAACACGTTTTTTGATATTACGTAATAATATGATTGAATTATTCACTGTATTAATGAATTTTTTCGTAGATCAATTAAAAAAACTTTGTTGAGACAACAAATTTTTTATAGGTTATTGAAATTATTATTCATTGAATCAATGAATAATATAATTGAGTAATACATTTAATATTATTAGTATTAATGTATATATTTATTATTTGGTGAATAACTTAGGGCCAGTTTTTCAATAGTCGCTTAAACTGAAGTTTAGCTAAACTCACTCCATTTTTTTCTAAATGGGATATATCGCTTTTAGAAAAAGATGAAGAGTGAGTTTAGTTAAACTTCAGTTTAAACAACTATTGAAAAACTGGCCCTAAGTTATTCACCAAATTAGTAAATATATACATTAATACTAATAATATTAAATGTATTATTCAATTATATCATCGTCTCTTTCTAACTATTATAGTTACAAAGAGACGAAGAGTGAGTTAAGCTAAGATTAGAGTTAAAAGCGACTATTGAAAAACTGGCTTTTATCACATAACAATTACATTATTGATTTTAATTACATTACACAATTATTTTTATTGATTTTAATTATATTACAATTACATTTATTGATATTTATAAAGTAATATATTTGAGTACGGCTTTGTGGCAATAAATAATTTTATCATGAATTATTAAATACTTTATTAAAATGCAAAAAACTACTGTTAAATCTGTTCTTATTATTAATTCATTAACAGATTTATCACTTTTACAGAATTTTTTAACTATGTTTTACAAAATTCATTAATACAATGACATACTGAATATACTATTTTATAGTAATAAACGTAGTTGTAAAGAATATAAGTAATTAAATCAGATATCGAGTTTATTAATACATACATTATTAACAGAATTCGAGAAGGGCTCGCGAACAAGCAAGTTCTAGTGCTTAAAACATATAATGAATAATAAATATACAGACGTTTCGACCTTAAATATGGTCATCATCAGTGCCTGATAACAAGGTTTAAAATACCATCGTTGGATTACAAATTATATCGTTAACAAATTACCGACATCGTTGAGCTTGCATATCGAGTCACACATATAAAATCGCCTATGAGTTGTGATTTAGACGCATCGCAAATTGGTCGCAACCATGTACATCTCCGTCGTTCTTAGAGTCTCCAAAGGTCGAAGGAAGTAGGATATGCCCCTGACAGCTAGCTCGGAAAGCCCATAATTTGTGTTTAAAATTCTGATATTTAACAAGGAGCTGTCAAGAGTAAGAAGAGGTCTTATGTTGTCAAAGGTTGATCGGCAATACATACATTATTATTAATACTAATATAAATGTATATAATATTGTAATAAATGTAATAATATTAAATGTATTTCTGCTTATATACTAATAGTAGGCACTAATCCATCTGTGACTAATTTAAACTGATAATTTATTCTTAAAAATACGATTATAAAAACCGTTCGAAATTAAATAAAAAGTTAATCAAAAATAAAGAAAAACAGCCTAAAACTGATCATTGGATAATAGAAGAAATACAAAATAAGAATTTTATTAAATATCTATATTATTCTGTATAGATATATGTATATTATATTACATTATAACGACCTGCCTTTAGATCGGCAGCGAACGCGGACTAGCTCGCCGGGTCAGGAGTTCGCTAGGTAGGTCCCGAAACAATAAACGTGAGATTAGCGTTTTAAGGTAGATAAAATATAATTTATTGTATTGAAGTATCTGAGCGTTTGTAACATATACAAGTAATTGACTAGCATTCGCGTGGATTACCCCGCTGAGAACTGCGGATTATCTATTCTGATAATATCGGCGATTCAATACGATATAATTTATCTTGCAAACTAAACGTAACAATACCGGAGAGTGTACTTCGGAGGCACGGGAGCCCAGTACGGCGTAACTCAAACTTAACTATCAATCGCGGGACGAATAACGGCGCGTACTTCGGAGGCGCGGTGCCCAGTGCGGCGTAACTTAAACTCAACTATCAATCGCGCGCGTACTTCGGAGGCGCGAGTGCCCAGTACGTCTCAATACAGAGTATCGTGAAACACATAATATTGCTGGAGGCCGGGGCGGGCGTCGGGAGGCGTCGGGATCGTCCGGACGTACGGGCCAGTCCGTCCCGATTAGCCAGGATCGTGCGCGTTGGCGACGAGAGCACTCGCCCGAGACGGAGAGCTCTCCACCTCGGTGTTCCGCCTTCGCAGGTACGAAAGAGAATGTCTAGGATAGCAGTAGCGAGAGCACTCGATCGTGGCTGAGAGCTCTCGACCACGATTACTGCTTTCAGGTAGGATCAGGACCTAATGCCCCGATCTATCTCGGGGTCGCCTTTTTATACCGCGAGGATAACGGTATTTTACTGTCCCCGCGGTGGGGGTTGACAGCGGCGCGCACGTGCGTCGATGCGCGCGTGGTCGTAGCTGTCAATTTCGGCGCTCGACCGTGCTCGGCGACGCTCGGGTCCCGTCGGCCTTGTCGATGTGCCGTGTGGGCCCGCCGCGGCGTCTCGAGCTCGAGCCGTTATTACGGCGAAATCGCGGTTTTGTTCAATAAAAATGTGTGTGTGCGCGTCGCACCCACATTTCCGCCCGGCGCACAGTGTGATATTTCGACAATCTAGGGGGACTTAATTAATTCCTATTTCGAAAATAATGCGTCTTTTTAAACAATATATTGAGGAAAACTCTTAATAATGACATTTAACCCTCAAACACGGCATTTCCTAGGCTACTCATTAGCATGGCACATGAGTAAGCAAAGTTAGCGTAATCCAGAGTTTTCTTGTGTTAGTATCTAATGCAACCAATTTTTCTTTTTCTTTTATTTCAGTAGTAATTTTTGCAAAACTCTTGCAAAATATAAGCAAATTTAGCATCAAATCTTCCTGTTGATTGTCTATGTTCAGCCCAAATATCGAAAATGGTCTAGCGCAAACTGTGAAAATTCATTCCATAATTGAGGAGAAATGTAAAAATCGCAATAAATTTTCAAATTTCTAGATACCTTATATAAGTCCTATTTTATATAAATTTAATAAAAGTCCTATATAATACCGTATAACGTATAACATACTTAAAAATTAAAGGAATTTAAAAGTGAAAGAATTTTTATGTTTTATGGTATTATATGGGACTTTTATTAAATTTATATTAAAATAAGACTTATAAGGTATCTAAAAATTTGAAAATTTATTGCGATCGTTTGCAATTTTATATTTCTTTTTAATTATAGAATGAGTTCACATTTTGCGCCAGATCATTTTCGACATTTGGGTTGAACATCCGGATGATGCATCATCCGGAAACGAAACGTTATCAAACTCTTGCAGAATATAAGCAAATAAAATATAGCATCAAATGTTAATTGCTTATGTTCAGCCCAAATATCGAAAATGGTTTGGCGCAAACTGTGAAAACTCATTCTATAATTGAGAAGAAATATAAAAATCGCAAACAATAGCAATAAATTTTCAAATTTCTAGATACCTTATAAGTCCTATTTTAATATAATTTAATAAAAGTTCTATATACGCATCCTGGGTTACACTAATTCGGTCCGTTTAAAATTTTCGGAATTTTACAACATTTTATTTTCCGCCAACTTCGCTACTCTATGGAACGCCGTTTTACTCTTTAATAGCATAAATAATATTCTACGTAATATAAAAGTTTCAAGAAATAATTGTCTTCAGAAAAATGGTGATTCTTACTAATGAATTAAAATTATGTCAACCATAATAAAAATTGGGTAAATTAAAATTATGTTGGGACATAATAAAAAATCGGAATTATTTTTATGTCCCGACATAATTTTAATTTCACGAATTAAAAATATGTCTCGACATAATTTTAATTCATCCAATTTTTATGATGTCTCGACATAATTTTAATTTGTTCATATTTTATGATGTCGCGACATAATTCTAATTTGAATTAAAATTATGTCGCGACATAATAATAACTGGATGAATTAAAATGATGTCGATACGTAAAAATAATTCCGAATTTTTATGATGTCTCGACATAATTTTAATTCATCCAATTTTTATGATGTCTCGACATAATTTTAATTCGTCGAATTTTTATGATGTCGCGACATAATTTTAATTTGCTGAATTAAAATTATGTCGCAACATAATAATAATTGGATGAATTAAAATGATGCCGATACGTAAAAATAATTCCGAATTTTTATGATGTCTCGACATAATTTTAATTCAACCAATTTTTATTATGTCTCGACGTCATTTTAATTCAGTCAATTTTTATGATGTCGCGACATAATTTTAATTCCAGAGGTGGTGATTTTCGTTCCACAATATTGGCAGCACTGGGTAGCACTGGCGCCAACAGTTCTTAAAGTACATGTGACTGTGCCGCGTGTTTGCATAACCTCGAAACAACGTTGCTTATAAATAAAATTGGAAATAAGTTTTGTGGCGATCACAGGCGTGACTACTTTAGCGAATCAGCGTTTCGCGACGTTTATACGAGCTGCAAGCTTGCTTGATGTAAGGAAAATCACTTTTGTATTCGGGATATTTCGTAAAGGCAATTTCCGCCTGTCGCTTTTCCTCGTTTTTACTCGCAGCTCGCAGTATGACTGTTAATAATTGTCAGTTTTGTGGTATTTAGTCTAATGCTGCTTAATTTTCCACAATTAATAACGTCGTGTGGGAAATTAGATAACAATTATGATAATATTATTATCAATTATTCAAAATATTAATATATATTTAATACAATCGTTTTAATTTTATACAGAGTACTTATCACATAAATGTTTCGTCGAAAATATATCTTGAAACTAAAATATCGTTGTGTAATAAAAACTAAAAGTATACGTTTCTGGCCAGGTTCTACTTGCTCTTTTATTTTCGTCTCGAGTGCGAGTAACACACGTGCGGAGGAGAAAAAAAAATAAGTGACTTTGGTGAGTGCTTGTGCAGGAATATACACACAGGGTGACTCGGTGATTTCTGCTTGGAGCGGCGAGGTCTGTTTGGAAAATAAAGCTTGATTTTCCACAATCAATAACGTTGTGTGGGAAATTAGGTAACAATTATGATACTATTCTTATCAATTATTCAAAATATTAATATATATTTAATACAATCGTTTTAATTTTATACAGAGTACCTATTACATAAATGTTTTGTCGAAAATATATCTTGAAACTAAAATATCGTTGTGTAATGAAAAACTAAAAGTATACGTTTCTGGCCAGGTTCTACTTGCTCTTTTATTTTCGTCTCTAGTGCGAGTAACACACGTGCGGAGGAGAAAAAAAAAAAGTGACTTTGGTGAGTCTGCTTGTGCAGGAATATACGCACAGGGTGACTCGGTGATTTCTGTTTGGAGCGGCGAGGTCTGTTTGGAAAATAAAGCTTGATTTTCCACAATCAATAACGTTGTGTGGGAAATTAGGTAACAATTATGATACTATTCTTATCAATTATTCAAAATATTAATATATATTTAATACAATCGTTTTAATTTTATACAGAGTACCTATCACATAAATGTTTCGTCGAAAATATATCTTGAAACTAAAATATCGTTGTGTAATGAAAAACTAAAAGTATACGTTTCTGGCCAGGTTCTACTTGCTCTTTTATTTTCGTCTCGAGTGCGAGTAACACACGTGCGGAGGAGAAAAAAAAATAAGTGACTTTGGTGAGTGCTTGTGCAGGAATATACACACAGGGTGACTCGGTGATTTCTGCTTGGAGCGGCGAGGTCTGTTTGGAAAATTAAGTGCAACAGTCAGGTGAGCAATTAGTTTATTGTTTATTATCACATATAATACAATAGTAAAGAATTTAGTTATTCGTAAGACGTTGAAATAAATTCAAAAATATATGATTAAAGCTAAAAAACATAATAATTATTAATAAATATAGTAAATTTATTTATAGAAATATAATGAATTTTAAAATACTATTAAATATTATTATTTTTTTCTTTATTATTATTATTATTATTATTATAAATTAGTAATCAAAAATTTATATTTATTTAGTTACTATTATGGAAGAGAGAGGTCCGGTAGGAGTCCATGTAGGAAGGACTCTCAAAAGAATTCGACAAATTATAGCTGATGCTGTAAGGACTTATGAATATTCGAAGAATATAGAGTACGGTCCACTGTATATGGCTAAAACAAATTTGAGGAGAATATCTACCGAAATATCAGTAAACACTTATAATAAACTTTTGGAAGCAATAGAGGCTTTATTTTTAATTCGACTTGATGGGCATCAGCAACGAGGGTATACTGCACCTAGAATAAATTCGAACAGTTAGTATTTTATTATTATTGTTGTCACAGTTTAATTTCAATATAAATAAATATGTATTCTGCTTATTTAATTATGTTACTTAAGGCTCCTGGGTAGTCGTCGCTTCTATCCTTGTTTGATGACGTCAGAAGCGAGAAATGAGTGGAAATGACACGTTGAGAATTCTTGCGTGTCATTTCTAAATAAAACGATATTTCCACAATTATGATCCTTCAGATCACTTTAGCACACTTTGAAAATACTCCTTCCCCTTGACAGGTAATAAACAGCCGTAAAATGAATGTAATACGAAGCCTAACCATGCAGGCTTACGCGCCTACCAGCGCCTGTGCATAAGCCTGCATGGTTAGGCTTCGTATTACATTCCTTTTACGGCTGTTTATTAACTGTCAAGGAAAAGGGATAAACTACGAAGTATTTTCGAAGTGTGCTGAAGTGATTTGAAGTGTTATTTTGTGCAAATATCTTTTTATTTAGAAATAACACGCAAGAATTCTCAACGTGTCATTTTCCACTCATTTCTCGCTTCTGACGTCATTAAACAAGGATAGAAGCGATGACTATCCAGGAGCCTTAATTATAATTTATTAAATTCTATTAAATACGAATTTTATGCACACACACACTCAGTATACATACATACATACATACTTACATACTTACATGCATATATATATATATATATATATATATATATGTACATGCATATATGTATATTTGTATACATATATATGTATATATAATTATTGAATTTTTTAAACAGGAAAAGGTCGTCCTGTTGTTCAGTTAAATGAAGGACAATTAGCTTTATTGTACAATGAAGGGTACACCGCTATTGATATGGCAAACCACTTGGGTTGTTCAAAAAGTACCACCTATAAGAAATTATATGAATTAAATATGCCCATGCGTGCACGCTATTCGCAAATATCAGATGAGGAACTGAAAATAACTGTTGCACAAATTCATCAAGAGCATCCCAGAGCTGGACATATAGTACTCTCTCTTTCTCTCTCTCTAAAGTTTCAACATATTCTTACCAATACACTTAGGGATAATTACAATAATAAAAATAAATTGTAGATGATGCAATCATATTTAAAGGCAGCAGGAATTGTTGTGCCCAGACATCGAATAAGAGAAACTTTGAATGCATTAGATCCAATTGGTACTGCAAGTAGATGGAGCCGAGCGATTAGAGAAGAACTTACAAAGTAGCAACTCCAAATTTCATTATGGCATATGGACGCACATTTAAAACTATCAAGGTATACTTTTTTTTTTCGTTTAATATGTTCCTTTCTATTGATCTATTATGTAAACTTTTTCTTTTTTTTTCTTATCTTTTGTACACAATTATTTATATTTACACAATTTCGTGCACTTTTACACAATTCTTTATAATTATATATAGATATAATTAACTTATATTTAAATTTACAGATGGGGTTTTGTGATTCATGGTTGCATTGATGGATATTCCAGATTGATAATATATTTAGTATGCGAAACATCTATTCAAGCAGATCCTGTCGTCAATTTCTTTGTGAATGCAGTAAATATAATAGTTATGGTCTTCCTTCACGAGTACGGTCAGATCACGGATATGAAAATATGCTTGTAGCCGTTTTAATGAACACAATTCGCGGCATGAATAGAGGAAGCCATATAACTGGCAAATCGGTTCATAATCAAAGAATTGAAAGATTATGGGTCGATGTGTTTAAAGAAGTATGTGATTCAATTTATACTGAATTATATTCTTTAGAAGATCAAGGGTTATTAGATATTGAAAACATCACGCACAGATTTTGCGTACAATATATTTATAAAAATGTTATTAATAAAAAGCTATCATCATTTCAATCTGCATGGAATGTTCATGGTTTAAGAACGGAAAATAATAAGTCTCCACGGCAACTGTGGTTGAACGGAATATTGGAAAATTACAATATGACTTCTACAGCAGTGCGTGATATTTTCGATACCAATAATACGACTTTATATGAAAAACTTTTGGATTCCTTACAAGCTTTAGGAGTCGATCTTTCCGTCTCTGTTATAAATAACAACACGAGTCTTCCTCTTTCGTCTTTTACTGCGACATTACAAATAAGTGAAGAACAAAAATTGCAGCTGGAGGACATTATTAGTTCGGAAGAAAAATGTAATAAAGAAAAATATATGCTATGTGTAAATTTGTTAAGTTCTTAATACACTAATTAATATTATGTTATGTAAATTAAAGCACACGAATATGATAATTTTTGTATTGATAATTTTTAGTTTTAATGAACTCTTCTTCTTACTGTCATATCGCATGTATCAATATTTGAACGCAATACGATTTTTAATATATAAATAAAATAATATGTGAATAAAATAAACTTTAACTTTACTTTTAAGTGGATACTAATGTTTGAAAAAATTTGAGAACATTACTTTTCTTGTGCAACAAAATTATTCTCTATGTTATTATACACTTTACTATAATATATTATCACGGTAAAGTAGGAAGATGAGAGATTAAATAAACAATATAATTCTTTTCTTATTTTTAAAATAAATTTATTTTTATTTAATATAAAATTATTAATTAATAATTAAGCACAGTCTTACAGTCTTGATGATTCAACAAAAAATACATATTTAATATTTAAGCTATTGCAATAGTAACACTTGTTAGAACCATTGTAAGCCTATAAACCTATTTACTTTGTAACATTGTAATAAAATAAACCTTGCTGAACAAAAATCAAAATAGATTTTTTTACATCTCAGAATGTAAATGTGTGTATAATTTTTTACACTTTAGAATTATGCATGTATATGTATCAAGTAATTAATATTATAATGTACGAGTTGAATAACAAGTGTTAAAATTAACACTACAACGATACAATAAAGAAAATTGCAAAGAAAACAAAAATCTTGTCATTTTTAATTGCCATTTAAACTGTTATTAAAAATTTTTTCAGTATTAAATAAAATTAACTAAAAATTGTGAAATTGTGAAAAAATTGAAAAGTAGTTGATAAAATAAATGAGTATTATTCTATCAATTCCATTAATTAATACTCAAATATTATTATTTACTTAAAAATTGAAGTAGGTATTCAAAATCTCTCTCATATATATATATATATATATATACACACACATGCGTGTGCGTATGTGCGTATACCGAGGAAGTGATGCAGTACACGATTAATACATTGTATACTCCGTAACTTCCTCGCTATTTAAACACATATTCAAGTCATTCTTCAATTCATCGTAATTTGCATATGTTTTTGGTAATGTTATCGTATTGGTACATGTACTAAACATGGGCCTTTGACTTAATCCCACTGTGTCATTAAATTTTACATCAATATGCATTGGCATAAGGAAAGACCCAGTAATTAAAAATATCAAATTTTTCAATTTATCTTTGTCAAGACAGTGAATGTACATGGTAAAATAATGTAATATATCGTTTTCTTCATTTGTTAGATGAGAATCAGTTACCAAGCAATTAACGAATTTTGTAGCAGTAGGGGTCTGCATATCCAAAAGAACATCAAAGTCGCAACGATTCCAGAAGTCAGCATATTTTGCTGGTGATACACCTTCCCGAATTTTTAAAATCAGTTTTTTAGGTTTCTCTATTAAAATTTCTGTGGCTATAATTCTTAATTGTTCTGACAATGTCTCGGAACTTGGTCTCGCAAAAAACCGATTTGTTTGAAAAAAGTCCTGAACGGTCTCATTTTCCTTTTCAGTTAAAGACGCAAAATTTTTCAGAGCTTTTTTTAAAATCTTTCGTAAGTACGGATTTACGTAACGCAACAGTTCTTGTAATAAAATGTCAGGATTAATATCTCTCTCAGGCTTTGCAATTAACATTAGTGTGATCCTTGATAATTTTGCCGGTAAATTATTTGTTAAAAGCAATATATGTTGCAAGATTCGTCCAATTATGACAAATTTGTCTATTTCATTTAGTTTGCTTAGCTCCAAGTATGGAACTAAACAGTCTTCGCCTCGAAAAAATATACTCTCACATTTAATAAAAAAAATATTAAACAATTCCTTAGTAAGACCCCCTCCATCAACACCCAGTTCTCCAAGAAAAGTAACTTGCAAATTTTTGTTAACTATTTGCTCATCCATATATAGATTCATTAAATCATGAAAACAGTGACTCCTTGATATCTCGATTCTCATTGCTTCTGCGTCTTCTGGAAGGAACGGGAATACTAAGCCTTTCTCCACATTAACAGTTTCCTCTTGGTACCTTAAATTAATTATTTATTATTATTTTTTAAAATTAAATCGTCAAACACAAAATAAATATTGGTAATTTTTTTAACAAATTTTATCTCTATTTTCCTTGTGAATAACACTTACATTACTTATATTATTTAAAAAATATAATTTTCTTTACATACTTAATTGATCATCTTCCTCTTCCTCTTCCTCTTCCTCTTCATCAAAATTATGTTTTCTCCATTGTTCGACATTGTATTGTTGTTGATCTTGACGGGCGAGTGACTGTTGCGCGTTGTGATACAGTTGAGAAGTTATTCAACGAAATTTGCCCTGGTTCAAAATGATCAGAATCATTATCTTCCTGACGTATATGAATTGAGGATTCTATAGGATTACTTGTTGATGCTCGAGAAGAAGAAGAATCATGTTCTACAAGAGGCAGATCATTTGGAAAATCATTCAGAGGCAATATGATAATTTTGCTTTGCACTAATTTATTTTCCAAATCTGCTCCATCTTGGATATCTTTTAAGACAGTGATTTTCTTTGATTTCTCTACTTTTCCCAATCGAAAGCCACACATTCTTAACAAATGTTGAATATGAGGTTGAAAAGTTGAAATAATATCTGCCTTTATTTCGTATAATGAAGAATTTCTTTCTATTTCGAGTGGTTCTTCGGATAAACCTAGACATAAAAGTTCTTAATAACACAATAATTATCTCTTATAAATCAAATATAATTTAATAAATAAACCATACCTAATCCTCTCTGTTTTAAAAATTTTAATTCTGTATTAGTCGGAAAAAAATCGGCATTTGCTAATTTCATCAAAACTAATTTTCTCTTGAACGTTGTTTTTCTCTTTCTACCTCTCCGTGGACTAGGTGTAAGATTCCTTCTAAAATTTCTTCGAGTAGCCTGCACCAAGGATGAAAAGTCCTGTTCCTCTTGCGTTGATTCATTAGCTGCATTAGCTGCTATATTTAACAAACGATTAGCAATTTCCCTTTCGTCGGACATTTCAACCTAAATTTTCCACAAAGCTTATTTTGCAAGCAACGTTATTTTTGAGGTTACGCAAACACGCGGGAACGGTGCTGTGATTTCAAATTCGATCTCGCGCATGCTCGGCACGCTAGCAGTTTATTCCCCTAGCAGATTCCCTCATCCACCTACGGTTCGGCGCGGCTCGGCCGTCTCTGTGTGCGTAGGTGGAGAGGAAAAACTGCTAGGGCTGTGTTCGGAAACTCACTTGTTTAACATTCGATGAACAACAAAAATAAAATTATACCCGGGCGCACTCGGGTAATGTTTCCGAACGCAGCCCCAGCAGTTTTTCCTCTCCACCTACGCACACAGAGACGGCCGAGCCGCGCCGAACCGTAGGTGGATGAGGGAATCTGCTAGGGGAATAAACTGCTAGCGTGCCGAGCATGCGCGAGATCGAATTTGAAATCACAGCACCGTTCCCGCGTGTTTGCGTAACCTCAAAAATAACGTTGCTTGCAAAATAAGCTTTGTGGAAAATTTAGGTTGAAATGTCCGACGAAAGGGAAATTGCTAATCGTTTGTTAAATATAGCAGCTAATGCAGCTAATGAATCAACGCAAGAGGAACAGGACTTTTCATCCTTGGTGCAGGCTACTCGAAGAAATTTTAGAAGGAATCTTACACCTAGTCCACGGAGAGGTAGAAAGAGAAAAACAACGTTCAAGAGAAAATTAGTTTTGATGAAATTAGCAAATGCCGATTTTTTTCCGACTAATACAGAATTAAAATTTTTAAAACAGAGAGGATTAGGTATGGTTTATTTATTAAATTATATTTGATTTATAAGAGATAATTATTGTGTTATTAAGAACTTTTATGTCTAGGTTTATCCGAAGAACCACTCGAAATAGAAAGAAATTCTTCATTATACGAAATAAAGGCAGATATTATTTCAACTTTTCAACCTCATATTCAACATTTGTTAAGAATGTGTGGCTTTCGATTGGGAAAAGTAGAGAAATCAAAGAAAATCACTGTCTTAAAAGATATCCAAGATGGAGCAGATTTGGAAAATAAATTAGTGCAAAGCAAAATTATCATATTGCCTCTGAATGATTTTCCAAATGATCTGCCTCTTGTAGAACATGATTCTTCTTCTTCTCGAGCATCAACAAGTAATCCTATAGAATCCTCAATTCATATACGTCAGGAAGATAATGATTCTGATCATTTTGAACCAGGGCAAATTTCGTTGAATAACTTCTCAACTGTATCACAACGCGCAACAGTCACTCGCCCGTCAAGATCAACAACAATACAATGTCGAACAATGGAGAAACATAATTTTGATGAAGAGGAAGAGGAAGAGGAAGAGGAAGATGATCAATTAAGTATGTAAAGAAAATTATATTTTTTTAAATAATATAAGTAATGTAAGTGTTATTCACAAGGAAAATAGAGATAAAATTTGTTTAAAAAATTACCAATATTTATTTTGTGTTTGACGATTTAATTTTAAAAAATAATAATAAATAATTAATTTAAGGTACCAAAGAGGAAACTGTTAATGTGGAGAAAGGCTTAGTATTCCCGTTCCTTCCAGAAGACGCAGAAGCAATGAGAATCGAGATATCAAGGAGTCACTGTTTTCATGATTTAATGAATCTATATATGGATGAGCAAATAGTTAACAAAAATTTGCAAGTTACTTTTCTTGGAGAACTGGGTGTTGATGGAGGGGGTCTTACTAAGGAATTGTTTAATATTTTTTTTATTAAATGTGAGAGTATATTTTTTCGAGGCGAAGACTGTTTAGTTCCATACTTGGAGCTAAGCAAACTAAATGAAATAGACAAATTTGTCATAATTGGACGAATCTTGCAACATATATTGCTTTTAACAAATAATTTACCGGCAAAATTATCAAAGATCACACTAATGTTAATTGCAAAGCCTGAGAGAGATATTAATCCTGACATTTTATTACAAGAACTGTTGCGTTACGTAAATCCGTACTTACGAAAGATTTTAAAAAAAGCTCTGAAAAATTTTGCGTCTTTAACTGAAAAGGAAAATGAGACCGTTCAGGACTTTTTTCAAACAAATCGGTTTTTTGCGAGACCAAGTTCCGAGACATTGTCAGAACAATTAAGAATTATAGCCACAGAAATTTTAATAGAGAAACCTAAAAAACTGATTTTAAAAATTCGGGAAGGTGTATCACCAGCAAAATATGCTGACTTCTGGAATCGTTGCGACTTTGATGTTCTTTTGGATATGCAGACCCCTACTGCTACAAAATTCGTTAATTGCTTGGTAACTGATTCTCATCTAACAAATGAAGAAAACGATATATTACATTATTTTACCATGTACATTCACTGTCTTGACAAAGATAAATTGAAAAATTTGATATTTTTAATTACTGGGTCTTTCCTTATGCCAATGCATATTGATGTAAAATTTAATGACACAGTGGGATTAAGTCAAAGGCCCATGTTTAGTACATGTACCAATACGATAACATTACCAAAAACATATGCAAATTACGATGAATTGAAGAATGACTTGAATATGTGTTTAAATAGCGAGGAAGTTACGGAGTATACAATGTATTAATCGTGTACTGCATCACTTCCTCGGTATACGCACATACGCACACGCATGTGTGTGTATATATATATATATATATATATGAGAGAGATTTTGAATACCTACTTCAATTTTTAAGTAAATAATAATATTTGAGTATTAATTAATGGAATTGATAGAATAATACTCATTTATTTTATCAACTACTTTTCAATTTTTTCACAATTTCACAATTTTTAGTTAATTTTATTTAATACTGAAAAAATTTTTAATAACAGTTTAAATGGCAATTAAAAATGACAAGATTTTTGTTTTCTTTGCAATTTTTTTTATTGTATCGTTGTAGTGTTAATTTTAACACTTGTTATTCAACTCGTACATTATAATATTAATTACTTGATACATATACATGCATAATTCTAAAGTGTAAAAAATTATACACACATTTACATTCTGAGATGTAAAAAAATCTATTTTGATTTTTGTTCAGCAAGGTTTATTTTATTACAATGTTACAAAGTAAATAGGTTTATAGGCTTACAATGGTTCTAACAAGTGTTACTATTGCAATAGCTTAAATATTAAATATGTATTTTTTGTTGAATCATCAAAACTGTAAGACTGTGCTTAATTATTAATTAATAATTTTATATTAAATAAAAATAAATTTATTTTAAAAATAAGAAAAGAATTATATTGTTTATTTAATCTCTCATCCTCCTACTTTACCGTGATAATATATTATAGTAAAGTGTATAATAACATAGAGAATAATTTTGTTGCACAAGAAAAGTAATGTTCTCAAATTTTTTCAAACATTAGTATCCACTTAAAAGTAAAGTTAAAGTTTATTTTATTCACATATTATTTTATTTATATATTAAAAATCGTATTGCGTTCAAATATTGATACATGCGATATGACAGTAAGAAGAAGAGTTCATTAAAACTAAAAATTATCAATACAAAAATTATCATATTCGTGTGCTTTAATTTACATAACATAATATTAATTAGTGTATTAAGAACTTAACAAATTTACACATAGCATATATTTTTCTTTATTACATTTTTCTTCCGAACTAATAATGTCCTCCAGCTGCAATTTTTGTTCTTCACTTATTTGTAATGTCGCAGTAAAAGACGAAAGAGGAAGACTCGTGTTGTTATTTATAACAGAGACGGAAAGATCGACTCCTAAAGCTTGTAAGGAATCCAAAAGTTTTTCATATAAAGTCGTATTATTGGTATCGAAAATATCACGCACTGCTGTAGAAGTCATATTGTAATTTTCCAATATTCCGTTCAACCACAGTTGCCGTGGAGACTTATTATTTTCCGTTCTTAAACCATGAACATTCCATGCAGATTGAAATGATGATAGCTTTTTATTAATAACATTTTTATAAATATATTGTACGCAAAATCTGTGCGTGATGTTTTCAATATCTAATAACCCTTGATCTTCTAAAGAATATAATTCAGTATAAATTGAATCACATACTTCTTTAAACACATCGACCCATAATCTTTCAATTCTTTGATTATGAACCGATTTGCCAGTTATATGGCTTCCTCTATTCATGCCGCGAATTGTGTTCATTAAAACGGCTACAAGCATATTTTCATATCCGTGATCTGACCGTACTCGTGAAGGAAGACCATAACTATTTACTGCATTCACAAAGAAATTGACGACAGGATCTGCTTGAATAGATGTTTCGCATACTAAATATATTATCAATCTGGAATATCCATCAATGCAACCATGAATCACAAAACCCCATCTGTAAATTTAAATATAAGTTAATTATATCTATATATAATTATAAAGAATTGTGTAAAAGTGCACGAAATTGTGTAAATATAAATAATTGTGTACAAAAGATAAGAAAAAAAAAGAAAAAGTTTACATAATAGATCAATAGAAAGGAACATATTAAACGAAAAAAAAAAGTATACCTTGATAGTTTTAAATGTGCGTCCATATGCCATAATGAATTTGGAGTTGCTACTTTGTAAGTTCTTCTCTTAATCGCTCGGCTCCATCTACTTGCAGTACCAATTGGATCTAATGCATTCAAAGTTTCCCTTATTCGATGTCTGGGCACAACAATTCCTGCTGCCTTTAAATATGATTGCATCATCTACAATTTATTTTTATTATTGTAATTATCCCTAAGTGTATTGGTAAGAATATGTTGAAAACTTTTAGAGAGAGAGAAAGAGAGAGTACTATATGTCCAGCTCTGGGATGCTCTTGATGAATTTGTGCAACAGTTATTTTCAGTTCCTCATCTGATATTTGCGAATAGCGTGCACGCATGGGCATATTTAATTCATATAATTTCTTATAGATGGTACTTTTTGAACAACCCAAGTGGTTTGCCATATCAATAGCGGTGTACCCTTCATTGTACAATAAAGCTAATTGTCCTTCATTTAACTGAACAACAGGACGACCTTTTCCTGTTTAAAAAATTCAATAATTATATATACATATATATGTATACAAATATACATATATGCATGTACATATATATATATATATATATATATATATATATATGCATGTAAGTATGTAAGTATGTATGTATGTATGTATACTGAGTGTGTGTGTGCATAAAATTCGTATTTAATAGAATTTAATAAATTATAATTAAGGCTCCTGGATAGTCATCGCTTCTATCCTTGTTTAATGACGTCAGAAGCGAGAAATGAGTGGAAAATGACACGTTGAGAATTCTTGCGTGTTATTTCTAAATAAAAAGATATTTGCACAAAATAACACTTCAAATCACTTCAGCACACTTCGAAAATACTTCGTAGTTTATCCCTTTTCCTTGACAGTTAATAAACAGCCGTAAAAGGAATGTAATACGAAGCCTAACCATGCAGGCTTATGCACAGGCGCTGGTAGGCGCGTAAGCCTGCATGGTTAGGCTTCGTATTACATTCATTTTACGGCTGTTTATTACCTGTCAAGGGGAAGGAGTATTTTCAAAGTGTGCTAAAGTGATCTGAAGGATCATAATTGTGGAAATATCGTTTTATTTAGAAATGACACGCAAGAATTCTCAACGTGTCATTTCCACTCATTTCTCGCTTCTGACGTCATCAAACAAGGATAGAAGCGACGACTACCCAGGAGCCTTAAGTAACATAATTAAATAAGCAGAATACATATTTATTTATATTGAAATTAAACTGTGACAACAATAATAATAAAATACTAACTGTTCGAATTTATTCTAGGTGCAGTATACCCTCGTTGCTGATGCCCATCAAGTCGAATTAAAAATAAAGCCTCTATTGCTTCCAAAAGTTTATTATAAGTGTTTACTGATATTTCGGTAGATATTCTCCTCAAATTTGTTTTAGCCATATACAGTGGACCGTACTCTATATTCTTCGAATATTCATAAGTCCTTACAGCATCAGCTATAATTTGTCGAATTCTTTTGAGAGTCCTTCCTACATGGACTCCTACCGGACCTCTCTCTTCCATAATAGTAACTAAATAAATATAAATTTTTGATTACTAATTTATAATAATAATAATAATAATAATAAAGAAAAAAATAATAATATTTAATAGTATTTTAAAATTCATTATATTTCTATAAATAAATTTACTATATTTATTAATAATTATTATGTTTTTAGCTTTAATCATATATTTTTGAATTTATTTCAACGTCTTACGAATAACTAAATTCTTTACTATTGTATTATATGTGATAATAAACAATAAACTAATTGCTCACCTGACTGTTGCACTTAATTTTCCAAACAGACCTCGCCGCTCCAAGCAGAAATCACCGAGTCACCCTGTGTGTATATTCCTGCACAAGCACTCACCAAAGTCACTTATTTTTTTTTCTCCTCCGCACGTGTGTTACTCGCACTCGAGACGAAAATAAAAGAGCAAGTAGAACCTGGCCAGAAACGTATACTTTTAGTTTTTCATTACACAACGATATTTTAGTTTCAAGATATATTTTCGACGAAACATTTATGTGATAGGTACTCTGTATAAAATTAAAACGATTGTATTAAATATATATTAATATTTTGAATAATTGATAAGAATAGTATCATAATTGTTACCTAATTTCCCACACAACGTTATTGATTGTGGAAAATCAAGCTTTATTTTCCAAACAGACCTCGCCGTTCCAAACAGAAATCACCGAGTCACCCTGTGCGTATATTCCTGCACAAGCAGACTCACCAAAGTCACTTATTTTTTTTTCTCCTCCGCACGTGTGTTACTCGCACTAGAGACGAAAATAAAAGAGCAAGTAGAACCTGGCCAGAAACGTATACTTTTAGTTTTTCATTACACAACGATATTTTAGTTTCAAGATATATTTTCGACAAAACATTTATGTAATAGGTACTCTGTATAAAATTAAAACGATTGTATTAAATATATATTAATATTTTGAATAATTGATAAGAATAGTATCATAATTGTTACCTAATTTCCCACACGACGTTATTAATTGTGGAAAATCAAGCTTTATTTTCCAAACAGACCTCGCCGCTCCAAACAGAAATCAACCGAGTCACCCTGTGTGTATATTTCTGCACAAGCACTCACCAAAGTCACTTATTTTTTCTTCTCCTCCGCACGTGTGTTACTCGCACTCGAGACGAAAATAAAAGAGCAAGTAGAACCTGGCCAGAAACGTATACTTTTAGTTTTTTATTACACAACGATATTTTAGTTTCAAGATATATTTTCGACGAAACATTTATGTGATAAGTACTCTGTATAAAATTAAAACAATTGTATTAAATATATATTAATATTTTGAATAATTGATAATAATATTATCATAATTGTTATCTAATTTCCCACACGACGTTATTAATTGTGGAAAATTAAGCAGCATTAGACTAAATACCACAAAACTGACAATTATTAACAGTCATACTGCGAGCTGCGAGTAAAAACGAGGAAAAGCGACAGGCGGAAATTGCCTTTACGAAATATCCCGAATACAAAAGTGATTTTCCTTACATCAAGCAAGCTTGCAGCTCGTATAAACGTCGCGAAACGCTGATTCGCTAAAGTAGTCACGCCTGTGATCGCCACAAAACTTATTTCCAATTTTATTTATAAGCAACGTTGTTTCGAGGTTATGCAAACACGCGGCACAGTCACATGTACTTTAAGAACTGTTGGCGCCAGTGCTACCCAGTGCTGCCAATATTGTGGAACGAAAATCACCACCTCTGGAATTAAAATTATGTCGCGACATCATAAAAATTGACTGAATTAAAATGACGTCGAGACATAATAAAAATTGGTTGAATTAAAATTATGTCGAGACATCATAAAAATTCGGAATTATTTTTACGTATCGGCATCATTTTAATTCATCCAATTATTATTATGTTGCGACATAATTTTAATTCAGCAAATTAAAATTATGTCGCGACATCATAAAAATTCGACGAATTAAAATTATGTCGAGACATCATAAAAATTGGATGAATTAAAATTATGTCGAGACATCATAAAAATTCGGAATTATTTTTACGTATCGACATCATTTTAATTCATCCAGTTATTATTATGTCGCGACATAATTTTAATTCATCAAATTAAAATTATGTTGCGACATCATAAAAATTGGCCGAATTAAAATGATGTCGACACATCATAAGAATTGGATGAATTAAAATTATGTCGAGACATAATTTTAATTCGTGAAATTAAAATTATGTCGGGACATAAAAATAATTCCGATTTTTTATTATGTCCCGACATAATTTTAATTCATCAAATTTTTATTATGTATGACATAATTTTAATTCATTAGTAAGAATCCCCATTTTTCTTAAGGCAATTATTTTTTGAAACTTTTATATTGAACGGAATATTTTGTATGCTATTGGAAAGTAAAACGGTGTGCCATCCAATTTTTATTATGTTCATCAAATATTAATTTGATGAATTAAAATGATGTCGAGACATCATAAAAATTGGATGAATTAAAATTATGTCGAGACATCATAAAAATTCGGAATTATTTTTACGTATCAACATCATTTTAATTCATCGCAATTTTTCTTAAGACTATTATTTTTTGATCATTTGTATTGAATAGAATATTATTTATGCTATTAAAAAGTAGAGTGGCTTGCCGTACAATTTTTATTATGTTCCGGCATAATCTTAAATGGACGAATAAAAATTATGTGAGATATTTTATTTGCTTATGTCTGCAAGAGTTTGATAACGTTTCGTTTCCGATGATGCATCACCGATGTTCACCCAAATGTCGAAAATGATCTGGCGCAAAATGTGAACTCATTCTATAATTTAAAGAAATATAAAACGGCGTTGCAAACGATCGCAATAAAATTCAAATTTTTTTCTATACCTTATAAGTCTTATTTTAATATAATTTAATAAAGTCCCATATAATACCATAAAACATAAAAATTCTTTCACTTTTAAATTCCTTTAATTTTTAAGTATGTTATACGTTATACGGTATTATATAGGACTTACTAAGAAATCACTTAAAAATAGGACTTATATAAGGTATCTAGAAATTTGAAAATTTATTGCGATTTTTACATTTCTCCTCATTTATGGAATGAATTTTCACAGTTTGCGCTAGACCATTTTCGATATTTGGGCTGAACATAGACAATCAACAGGAAGATTTGATGCTAAATTTGCTTATATTTTGCAAGAGTTTTGCAAATTACTACTGAAATAAAAGAAAAGAAAATTGGTGCATTAGATACTAACACAAGAAAACTCTGGATTACGCTAACTTTGCTTACTCATGTGCCATGCTAATGAGTAGCCTAGGAAATGCCGTGTTTGAGGGTTAAATGTCATTATTAGAGTTTTCCTCCTCATATATTGTTTAAAAAGACGCATTATTTTCGAAATAGGAATTATTAAGTCCCCCTAATTGTCGAAATATCACACTGTGCGCCGGGCGGAAATGTGGGTGCGACGCGCACACACACATTTTTATTGAACAAACCGCGATTTCGCCGTAATAACGGCTCGAGCTCGAGACGCCGCGGCGGGCCCACACGGCACATCGACAAGGCCGACGGGACCCGAGCGTCGCCGAGCACGGTCGAGCGCCGAAATTGACAGCTACGACCACGCGCGCATCGACGCACGTGCGCGCCGCTGTCAACCCCCACCGCGGGGACAGTAAAATACCGTTATCCTCGCGGTATAAAAAGGCGACCCCGAGATAGATCGGGGCATTATTTCCTGATCCTACCTGAAAGCAGTAATCGTGGTCGAGAGCTCTCAGCCACGATCGAGTGCTCTCGCTACTGCTATCCTAGACATTCTCTTTCGTACCTGCGAAGGCGGAACACCGAGGTGGAGAGCTCTCCGTCTCGGGCGAGTGCTCTCGTCGCCAACGCGCACGATCCTGGCTAATCGGGACGGACTGGCCCGTACGTCCGGACGATCCCGACGCTCCCGACGCCGCCCCGGCCTCCAGCATATTATGTGTTTCACGACTACTCTGTATTGAGACGTACTGGGCACTCGCGCCTCCGAATACGCGCGCGATTGATAGTTGAGTTTAAGTTACGCCGCACTGGGCACCGCGCTCCGAAGTACGCGCCGTTATTCGTCCCGCGATGATAGTTAAGTTTGAGTTACGCCGCTACTGGGCTCCCGTGCCTCCGAAGTACACTCTCCTGGTATTGTTACGTTTAGTTGCAAGATAAATTATATCGTATTGAATCGCCGATATTATCAGAATAGATAATCCGCAGTTCTCAGCGGGTAATCCACGCGAATGCTAGTCAATTACTTGTATATGTTACAAACGCTCAGATACTTCAATACAATAAATTATATTTTATCTACCTTAAAACGCTAATCTCACGTTTATTGTTTCGGGACCTACCTAGCGAACTCCTGACCCGGCGAGCTAGTCCGCGTTCGCTGCCGATCTAAAGGCAGGTCGTTATAATGTAATATAATATACATATATCTATACAGAATAATATAGATATTTAATAAAATTCTTATTTTGTATTTCTTCTATTATCCAATGATCAGTTTTAGGGCTGTTTTTCTTTATTTTTGATTAACTTTTTATTTAATTTCGAACGGTTTTATAATCGTATTTTTAAGAATAAATTATCAGTTTAAATTAGTCACAGATGGATTAGTGCCTACTATTAGTATATAAGCAGAAATACATTTAATATTATTACATTTATTACATATTATATACATTTAATATTAGTATTAATAATAATGTATGTATTGCCGATCAACCTTTGACAACATAGACCTCTTCTTACTCTTGACAGCTCCTTGTTAAATATCAGAATTTTAACACGAATTATGGGCTTTCCGAGCTAGCTGTCAGGGGCATATCCTACTTCCTTCGACCTTTGGAGACTCTAAGAACGACGGAGATGTACATGGTGCGACCAATTTGCGATGCGTCTAAATCACAACTCATAGGCGATTTTATATGTGTGACTCGATATGCAAGCTCAACGATGTCGGTAATTTGTTAACGATATAATTTGTAATCCAACGATGGTATTTTAAACCTTGTTATCAGGCACTGATGATGACCATATTTAAGGTCGAAACGTCTGTATATTTATTATTCATTATATGTTTTAAGCACTAGAACTTGCTTTGTTCGCGAGCCCTTCCTCGAATCTGTTTAATAAATGTATGTATTTAATAACTCGATATCTGATTTAATTACCTTATATTCTTTACAACTACGTTATTACTATAAAATAGTATATTTCAGTATGTCATTGTATTAATGAATTTTGTAAAACATAGTTAAAAAATCTGTAAAAGTGATAAATCTGTTAATGAATTAATAATAATAACAGATTTAACAGTAGTTTTTTGCATTTTAATAAAGTATTTTAATAAATTCATGATAAAATTATTTATTGCCACAAAGCCGTACTCAAATATATTACTTTATAATATCAATAAATGTAATTGTAATATAATTAATCAATAACATAATTGTGTAATGTATTAATAATCAATAAATGTAATGTGTTATGTTTATAAAAGCCAGTTTTTCAATAGTCGCTTTAACTCTAATCTTAGCTTAACTCACTCTTCGTCTCTTTGTAACTATAATAGTTAGAAAGAGACGAATGATATAATTGAATAATACATTAATATTATTAGTATTAATGTATATATTTACTAATTTGGTGAATAACTTAGGGCCAGTTTTTCAATAGTTGTTTAAACTGAAGTTTAACTAAACTCACTCTTCATCTTTTTCTAAAAGCGATATATCCCATTTAGAAAAAAATGGAGTGAGTTTAGCTAAACTTCAGTTTAAGCGACTATTGAAAAACTGGCCCTAAGTTATTCACCAAATTAATAATATATACATTATACTAATAATATTAAATGTATTACTCAATTATATTATTCATTGATTCAATGAATAATAATTTCAATAACCTATAAAAAATTTGTTGTCTCAACAAAGTTTTTTAATTGATCTACGAAAAATTCATTAATACAGTGAATAAATCAATCATATTATTACGTAATATCAAAAAACGTGTTCATAAAGTAATTAGATCATTCATCAATTGATGATTACATACATTAATACTAACGAAATCTAATGTATTACTCAGTTTACATTACTCATTAACTCAATAAAGTTTTTAATCAATTTATTAAAAAATTCATTGTTTTAATAAAACTTTTTAATAAATCGATGTAAAAGTTCATTAATACAGTGAAGTAGTCAATTATCTATGCGAAATCACTAAATGTGAAGTTTTATTATAATTATCAAGTCTAATAGATATGTATTGTACAAATATATCATTAATTTAAAAATAAATAATGTTTAATCTTGATTAAACATAATCTATAACATATTATTGTTATAACATGTATGTATGTAAAAAGTATATCAATAAATAAATGCACTTGACAAGAAATTTTTATTCACATTTTTACATAACGCAAAACGATTTTATTTAATGATTCAAACGTCAATTTT
>JASTWQ010001188.1:0-24593 GCA_035220615.1 Leptothorax acervorum
TTTGCGCCTCTTTTAATCATAAAGAGCACTCGCGGAACTTTGTCGGATGAGTCACCTTTCGCCGCGTTGTATTCTTCCGTGAATTTTAATACGTAGCACGTCTGCAATCGTAGTTCGTCACGCGACTCGATCCGCCGCGCATTCGAAATTTTCGAACGATTTCGGAAGGCTGTACAACAACATCAACTGATAGCAGTTTCCTTGTTGATGTCGATATCCATCTCTGCGGTTTATCGACGGTGTCAAAGAAGTTTTGAAGATGCTCCCTGACGTCTTCGCGCCTTCCGCCATCGCCGCCGTAACATGAGATTTTTCATGAGGGTCGCGCTGTCCGCGCGGGCCCTCGGGATTGGTAATGACGTGTAGCCTATCCCATACTTCTTCCTTCGACGTATTATGGGCCCTTTAACCTGTTTCAGTTCGGGAGGACTGATTGAAAGGATGATGTCAGACTTCGCTTTTTCGTCGTCGTTGATTTCCCATGTCCTCACGGCTGTCGCAAAAGCAGGTCGTTCGTGACGAGAGCAGGTTTCGTGTTTTGGCCGCTAATGTATTGCCAGCCCTCCGTCTTCACAAGCAGCGCTTGCAATCTGAATCTTCCATGTGTCAAAGTTCTCTTTATTCAACGGTTCGATTCGCAACTGAGTTTGTTCCGGCCATTGTGATATCGCGTAATGGATTCTACGAGCGTATTCGCGAAACTTCGATGCACTGCGTGCGTAATGGATTCTACGAGCGTTTCGCGAAACTTCGATGCACTGCGTGCGTAATGGCGTCCACTCACGCGATTCCCTTTTCAACTGTTGTTTTCTGGGTTACGTTCTCGCACGCGTCACTTAGCGCGTACCGTGGTCTGGGCCATAACCAATGTTGAGGCACGCCGGATCGCAAGTAATCGAACATTGGTTACGCGCACTGTAATAAGGTTTTATTGTAAAGAACGTTACATAGAGAGCGGACACGTGTGTAACCGACAATGGTAAGTAGCGAACTGAGGAGTTGAAGGAAGTGGGGGTGCGTGCGCCCACGCCTGGTAATCAGGCGCGGTGGCGCCGGTCGTCGTTGTCTCCTTCATACATAGGTCGCCATTTCCAACACCATCTACGTTCTAATCTAAATTAACATCTATATAGACCTAAAACGGTCCACATTTAGATGTCTAATCGATCTAAGATTTCGACGCCTTATTGACATGTTATCGATGTTAGTTACATGCGCTCAAATAGGATAATTTTATTTAAGATTTGAAGAAATAATATTGTTTCACATTTGAAAAAGTTTTATAATACTTGAAAAACATACATCTTACTTTGGAAAATATAGTTTTATATATTTATATCATCACAGCAATGTTGCCAGCAAGATATGTCACATGGATGTCATGATTTTGCTTTGCCTGGACCTGCTTATATTCGTCCTCAACTGAAATTTACTTACGAGTTTAATCTCACCATTATGCGCCACCTATCGGTGTCATTGCAAACTAGCACGGAAGATGCGCTACGAAAAAAATCTGCATCTTCTGAAAATATCACAGAAAATTTTTTAACAAAAGAGAGTTGCATTATAGTGTTTTTTGAAAAACGTCTCGACAAGGGCTACAAGAATATGCAATAAAACTATTTTTTTATTTAACCCCCTGTAGGGTTTTATTTAAAAAGTTTAAAAGGTTACTCTTGAACAAGAGCACCTTCAATTTTTTATATAGAACCCCCTATTTTTTATAGCATATTCTTGTAGCCCCTTGTCGAGACGTTTTTTAAAACACTATAATAAAGTTCTCTTTTGTTAAAAATTTTCTGAGATATTTCAAATTTGTCATGATATTTTTAATATAAAATATGAAATATCTCGTAAGTATTCACTTTTTGATGACTACCTTAATACTTTTATACATAGAATAATCAAAGAAATTGAATAACAATATTAATTTTTTTACATTTGCAATTTTTTTATAATTAAGTGCCCCACAAATGCAATCCAATTTTTTAAAATAAATTTGTTTTTTTACATCATTCGATTTCTTTCATTATTCTACGTATAAAGTATGAAGGTAAAGTCATCGAAAAGTGAATACTTTACGAGATATTTCATATTTTATAATTAAAAATATTAATTATGACAAATTTGAAAAATCTCAGATTTTTTTCGTCATTTAACGTTTCTTTAGACGGTTTAATAAACTACTTTTTATAGCTGTAACGTTTTAAATTTATTAAAAAACCCCCCTGTAACATCCAGCTCCGGTCTCGTATATCTTTGTTTATATCTTATATTTATTCATAAAAATATTCTTAGAATGTTTTTGTAGAAGTTTGTAAATAGTTGTAATTTTTACAATAATTTACAACTTCTACAAATTACTACAATACTTTTTTCATAAGAAATTTTCTTAGAACGTTGTAGAAAGTTGTAAATAGTTTGTGATTTTTTAACAAGAATCTACAACTTCTACAATTTACTACATCTCATAAAAAACTATTCGTAGAATGTTTGTAGATAGTTGTAAATAGTTGTGATTTTTTACAATAATCTATTCTATAATTACTACGTTCTCATAAAAAAAGTTCGCAAAAAGTTGTTAAAACTTCTTGTAAAAATTTTATATTACTTTTACAAACTTACTACAATTTACCATGAATTTCTAAAATTTTTACCATTTGTAGAAATTTGTGATTTGTTGTATAAAATTGTAATTTTTTCGTAGAAATACGTAAATTGTTGTAAAATTATTTCCACCAGAGTAACGTTTTTAAAAGGCATACATTAGACGTCGACTAAACATCGAATAGACGTCTATTTAGGCCGAAGCAAGCAGTCCACAAAGTAAAATCTCGAAATTTTATGAAAACTCTTCCGATGGTTTATATATCACAAATATAAGATTGCTAAAATACTCAGAGCAAGAGACGTCTAAATTGCCATATTTCTAGACTTCATTCTTTCTTCGATTTCTTCCGATCTTCGACGTCGTTAGATATCGAATCGACATCAGCGTTCCCTGGCTGGGATAGTTTAAATCTTTTGATCTTTTGAATATATTGACTTATTTATAAAATTCAATGATTTATTTATCGAGAAGCGAGTTTCTTTTCCTTCCCTGTAAATGATACGCGGTAGCGTCTCGCTTCTCGCTCATCACACGACTGGACGTATGTAATGAAGGATATATCGCTTATGTATCTTGTTAATCTTGTTACAAAAATCTTGTTTTTTGTTTATAATATAGTTGTAAGGGACGGCCGGCCAGGCCACAGGTTATTTCAGAGGACCAACGGGCATAGCAAGGCCTGTGTGATGTCAGGATAGGGGACAGGAAGGCGAAGTAAAAGGGATTTCTCGTAGCAATAAAACACCCTTTATTAGGCACTCGGTTACAAAAAGCGCGGAACGATGTTTACCGCTTAGACGGACGTAGACAAAAGACTTGGCGTGGTGGCCGTTGCTACCGGCACGTAGGTTAATAAGAAATATATTTGGTACGCGGTAGCGTCTCGCTTCTCGCTTATCACGACTGGACGTATGTAATGAAGGATATATCGCTTATGTATCTTAATTATATTGTTAATCTTGTTACAAAATCTTGTTTTGTTTATAATAATGTTAATGTTAGTGTTAATAAAATAATATACTTGGCGCGAGACGCTACCGCGTCTCTTGATTACTTTTTTATAGAATTATAAAATATGAAAACTATGATTTTTTTAAGTTCTTTGCGGTCTTACGTCTAGCGAAGGCCGTTTTGATACAATGGAGCATCAGCTCCTATTAAAAAGTTAATAAAGAATTTTCATTTTGGTGAATTAAACGAGTTTTTTTCTTTAACCACCTATTAAAATCGTAGCTTTTTATGTTTAACTTATTTTTGACAAATTTCTCTTTGATAAATAGACGTACGGTTAAAGGACAAAAGCTGCACGGAAAAAGCCTTTCGGTGAATTGGCTAAAACTGTGGGAATTAGTAGTTCATGTGATGCTGATCAAATAAGTCTCAATGGGCACGAAGTCCGAAAATGGTCAGTTTTCGAGATACGAGGGGTCAAAGTTTGGGAATATGGCCAACAGATCTAGCTTACATGGACTACCTACGCAACGCATCGACGGCACCCATTGAGACGAAACTTGTTCCGCATTGAGATGGGACTTATCCAGAGGATGTGTGTGTGTGTGTGTGTGTGCGCGCACGCCTGTCTCTGGACAAGTTTTCATCTCAATGCGGAACAAGTTTCGTCTTGAAATGGAACTTGTCCAGAGGATGCGTGTGTGTTGTGTGTGTGTGTGCGCGCGCGCGCGCGCGCCTGGCTGAGTGTGTGTATGGGTGGCTCTGTGTATGTGTGTGTATGGGTGCTATGCGTGCATGCGTGTGTTTGTACGTGTGTGTGTGTGTCTAAAGCCCTATGGCGGACAAAAACACAATTATACTGTTGTGTGTACTGTATACTGTACATACAACTGTACTTGTCTGTACTGTTTGTGTATTGTTAGATGCATGATAGTATAATCGTGTTTTCGTCCGCCATAGGGCTTTAGACACACATACACACACGCACGCACACACACACACGCACGCATGCACGCAAAGACACCCATACACACACATACACACAGAGACACTTATACACACACATACACACATTCAGAGATAAGCGCGCGCGCGCACACACACACATCCTCTGGACAAGTCCCATCTCAATGCGGAACAAGTTTCGTCTCAATGGGTGCCGTCGATGTGTGCGTAGGTAGACCCATATAAGCTAAATCTGTTAGCCATATTCCCAACTTTTAACACCTAGTATCTCGAAAACTGGCCATTTTCGGACTTCGCGCCCATTGAGACTTTTGATCAGCATCACATGAACTACACACTGATTCCCACCGCTTTAGCCAATTTGACCGAAAGGCTTTTTCCCGTGGTTTTGTGCGGGGTCCTTTATTAAATTTTTCTGTTTAAATTAAGTAAAGTAACGAAAATAGTAACGATTCGTTACTTCGTGAGTAACGGTAACGATAACAAGTTACTTTTTAAAATTAGTAACGGTAACGGAAACGAGTTACTTTTTTGAAGCGGTAACGAGTAACGGTAACGAGTTACTTTTAAAAAGTAACGTTATATTCCCAACCCTGCTATTTTGGTACAATACGCCTTCATAATACGTATTGTACTAACTTAATACGCTATCGTTTACACCATCGTACTAAGCCAATTTAGTCCGAATATAGTACATGGTACGCGTATCAAACTGTCGGTGTAAAACTGGCCTATTTATATCGTGCACTTGATATGCGTATCAGGGAATCGATTCTTGAATTTATTCGCAAGAAAAACGTATGCGCAAATTCTGCTCTTACAGAAAAGTTGCAAGTTGACTGGCTATATCATATGACTTTTATAGCGAATTCGGGCGCTTGCATTGGTGCACATGGCACTGAGCGCGCACTAAGGCTTGTTCTTAATAATCATCAAATCTTATATTTACAGATAAAGAATTATCTTAAATACTTCTTGAAATACTTCTTAGTCAGTAAAATGATCTGTACAGCATCCATACAGAATGTTTTATTAACTAAAAAGTTTTTAAACGTGTAGCATTAATTTAAATTAAATAAATTTAAATAGAGATTTTATTAAGGTCCATATAAAGTTCATATTTAACTTTTTTTCGAATTAGTACTTCAAAGTATTGAAATGGTATCAGTACCTACTTTATCAGATTAATATTCGGAGTACTATCATATGATAGTACTGCCAGTACTGTAAGAACTAATAGGCACAGTACTGACCATTCTGCAATATTCATGAGTGTGCACTCGTGACCGGGTATCGTTCGTTGAGCGCGGTGGGCTGGTATAGCCTTGTAAGAAGACCCGGCAGTCAAGGTAATTAGGATCGGTAGGATCGAGAAAACGACGTTTATTCGGATGTGCTGTGTATTGGTATCGACTTTTATTCTTTCGTTACAACGGTACAAAGGCTTCTGAGCGCGAGCGGTATGTCAGCTGAATTTCGGAGCGGTCGCTAGAAAGCGCGAGGAGGGGGAAGATAGTTCGAGAAATAACGCGATTATTTTCGAGAAAACGGAGCTGGCTTTCGTGGAAATTCGGGGGGAACTCCAGGCGCTGACAAGGTCTCGCGCCGTAAACAAGTGAACGACAACACGGCGAGGAATGCGGGTCGATGATCGCAATTTAACATATGAGATGTTTCGCGATTCCCGAACATACCGCCCGCCTCGAATATTTATATTCAAAACGAGAATTAACACACAGTAATGTGCCGCATAATGTAAAATATAATACAGTTGTTGAATACGTTGATATATGGATACAATAAAACTTAAATCTAAAAGAACAGCGGAATCTTAAGTCTAAAGAAAATCTTACATCTAACAGCGAAATCTTAAATCTAATTGCGTTTTATACATATTTACATTGGTTTGCCCGAAAGACGGAACGCATTACGGCCGCGAGCCGCCCGCCTTGACCCGCTTCTCCTTCGGTTGCGGTATTTATGTCGATCGGCAAGAAACAAAGCTTGACGATGGGTCGCTTGTATTCGGAGCGCGCGGTTTTGACTGTGACGACGCGCGTCAGACCATCCTCCCCGGGATGACAAGCAATAATGCGTCCAAGTTCCCAATGACTGGGGGGGAGCGAGCGGATTACGCATTAGCACGATCCGACCGACGGTGGCCAGATTTTGGATGACGCGCCACTTCGGGCGTTGTTGGAGCGTATGCAAATAGTCGCCTACCCACGACCTCCAAAAACCTTCAGAAATTCGTTGCACTAATTGCCAACGCGAGAGCCGATTCTCGGTTATGTCGAGTACGCTCGGCTCCGGGATTGCGACAAGGTTGGCGCCGATCAAAAAATGGCCGGGAGTAAGGGCGCGGTAGTCGTCGAGACTATCGGAGATTGCTGTGATCGGTCGCGAATTTAGGCACGCTTCGACTCGGCATAATAGCGTAATCATCTCGCATGTAAGCGTGTGAGATCCTATACATCGCTTTAAGTGGTATTTGACGCTACGTACTCCGGCCTCCCATAATCCGCCGAAATGTGGAGCCGCAGGAGGAAGGAAATGCCATGCTATTTGATCGCCTGCTAATTTGTTAAGAAAATTTAGATCGCGCACGGCGGCGTTACAAGCGGCGGCGAGTTCTCTTTCGGCGCCCTGGAATGTCGTACCATTATCTGAGTACATGCTATGGGGAAGTCCGCGCCGAGTGACAAATCGGGTAAACGCCGCAAGGAAGGCCGCCGAGCTGTAATCGCTTACGAGCTCTAAATGAATCGCTTTCGTGGTCATACAAATGAATAAGGAGATGTAGGCTTTGTGAGCCTTATGACATCGTCCCTTTGCAGACCGCACGAGTATCGGTCCTGCATAATCGACTCCGGTATGCTCAAACGCGCGCGAAGATCGATTGACTCTGACGTCGGGTAAGTTACCCATGAGCTCCGCCGGCACCATAGCCTTTTCGCGAGCGCATTTGACACATCGGTATAGGACCGCCCGTACGGTTGCCCTTGCGCGCAAAAGCCAGAACTCGGTACGGAGATGAGCGAGGGTAATATGAGGGCCTCCGTGTAGGGTGTTATGGTGAGCGTGCGATATGATGCGAGATAATAACGGATGGGACGCTAGGACGATCGGATGTTTGGTTGACTCGGGAAGATCGGATTTTTGCAATCGCCCTCCGACTCGTATCAGACCATCGGTGTCGAGATACGGATTAAGAGCGACAAGTGAGCTTGATTTAGGTACGCGTTCGTTTCGTTTGAGACTCGCAGTCTCTTGTGGAAACAAGTCACCTTGAATGGTTTTGAGCCAAAAGACCTTGGCTGTTTGAATTTCGCGTGGAGTTAGTGCGAGCGATTGATTGACCTCAGCACCGGTTTTCGGTGTGGAATTGAGGCGAGAGCGAAGGATTCTTGTGAATCGCATAATATAGGCCGTTACGGTAAGCAGCTTAGACCATGAAGAATAGCGAGTCGCGAGATCCCATGGTTCAACACGTGTGACGCAAGCATGTATGACGACGCGGTTTTCGCTCGATATTTCAGCTTCGGTTGGAGACGAGCATGAGGTCGGCCAATGCTCAGGGGATTGTTTTAGCCAGGACGGCCCTGACCACCAAAGGGTGCAATCGGCAAGCTCGCCAGGGCGCAAACCGCGAGATGCGCAGTCGGCGGGGTTGTCCGCCGTCGGAACATGATGCCAGATTGTTGCCGGTAGCAGACTTTGCGTCTTGGCGACTCGATTTGCGACGAAAACCTTCCATCGTGACGGAGGCTGTTTAAGCCACGCTAACACGATCCTTGAGTCGGTCCAACAGTGATGTTGGAGGTTTTGAATGTCGAGATTCGAAAGAACGAATGACATTAAACGTGCTAGAAGCACCGCGCCGCAGAGCTCTAGTCGTGGCACGCTTAATGTTTTGATTGGAGCGACCTTCGATTTCGCGACGAGAATGCATACGGTAACGGGGCCGTCTCTCGGTACAAGACGGAGATATACGACCGCGGCGTAAGCCTTTGTTGACGCATCCGAGAACCCGTGAAGTTCACAATGAGCTATATTGGGACCGTAATTTGTCCAGCGAGGGATCGAAATGAGTTTGAGACGCGGCAATTGATTGTGATATTCGCGCCATTGTTCTAAGAGATCGCACGGCAGCACGTCGTCCCAATCGTGTTTCAATGACCAGAGGCGTTGCATAAAGATTTTCGCGACCACGATAACGGGAGTTACCCACCCCAACGGGTCAAACAATTTAGCGATGGTGGAGAGAACCGCCCGTTTGGTCTGCCCTGCGTTCGGTGTAGTCGTGACCCGGAAATGGAAGGAATCGCTTTCTGGATTCCACGCGACGCCTAATATCTTCAACGGCTCGTCGCCGTGTAGATCCTTGTCACGCGCAAGGCCATGATCGGAAGGATCAATATCGCCCTTGTAACCATCTCCGATAGAAAACGATAAAAAATTTTTTATCGTTTTTAATACGGTTTGTGAATCGTTTATTTACGGTACTTTATCAGAAATTCACGTTACAAAATACTTGGGATCCTATCGTAAATGTCTTATCAGCTATACATCAGTTTTTATCGTTTTTAATATGCTTAGAGAATCGTTTATTTACGGTACTCTATCAGAAACTCACGTTACAAAATACTTGGGATCCTATCGCAAATGTCTTATCAGCTGCACATCAGTTTCTATCGTTTTTAATATGGTTAGTGAATCGTCCCTTACAGAAAAAAAGCACTAAAAGTACTCAGTAATAAATTATTGTAAATACTGGCAATAATATTTTGGCCGGTACTTCAGAAATACTGGGCAGTACTGGATTACTGGGAGTAATTTATTACACAGAACTACTGATGCTTAGTTTTGAATTACTGGATATTGAGTACTGGTGAAAAATTACTGAAACTACTTGCTGTGAAAAGTAGGTACTGAATTACAGGATACATATTAAATCGTCATGAACTTTACAGAACATGATATTATTTATAATCGGTTTTAATGCAGGTATGAACGGAGGCCGCAAGAAAGCATACTCCTCAAAAGATTACATCACTTATCAGAGGCCCGAAGAGTGAGCACGCTCTGACTGACAATCCTGCAAACGCTGAAGCACCTCGCGAAGACGTCTCTCTATATATAGGGATCGATGTTGAATCTTGAATACGGGTTATGGGCTCGGCGATGCGCCGCATATTGAGCGCGAGCCGTACTATTCCCGGCGCGTAAGCCCGCGCTGTCGTGCCGCGCCGCACGGTCTCCGTCGTATGTTCATAACGGACAGCAAGGGCCTATTGCACAATAATTTCCAATTAATAATATTAGTGAAAAACAAAGCTCTTTCACTAACATTATTAACTTGTAAATTATTGTGCAATAGGCCCCTACCGCCACATAATTTATAGAGCAAAACGAGATAACAGAAAAATGATGATTTCTTATAATTAAATAGTTATTGTTAAATAATATTTTAAGTAAATATTAATATTAAATAAATGTTTTTTTAAAATTATTATAGTAAATAAATAATTATTGTAAAATTAATATTAAATTAATGTCAAATAAATGTTAAATATACGTTTTCTTTAAATCATTATTGCAAATAAATAATTAATATAAAATAAATATTAAATTAATGTCAAATAAATGTTTTTTAAAATTATTGTTACAAATAAATAATCAATATTACATAAATATTATATTATTGCCGAATAAATGTTAAATAAATGTTTTTTAAAATCATTATTGTAAATGAATAATTTATCAAATTAAATTTTTTATACGCTTTCGAAGTAAATGTGTTTCATCGTGTTTGAATAATTTATGTAAAATAAATATCAAATAATGTTTAATAAATGTTAAATACATGTTTTTTCAAATTATTATTGCAAATGAATAATTAATATAAAATAAATATTAAATTAATGTTGAATAAATGTTAAATAAATGTTTTTTAAAATCATTATTGCAAATAATTAATCAATATAACACAAATATTAAATTAATGTTGAATAAATGTTAAATAAATGTTTTTTTTAAATCATTATTGTAAGTGAATAATTTATCAAAACGCTTAAATTTAAGCACCTTAAATTAAGATGGTCTGCTTATAGTATCCTGACGATTGTGACCGTCAGGAGTGCCAGCTTCGTCGATTAAGAAATTTAATTTGGTTATTTATACACTGGCGAAGTTAATGTATCTCATCGTGTTTGAATAATTTATGCCATAATACGGATTTTACGATTCTAGTAATAAATGACTCCTGTCGATCCTTAAATGAATTATATGAATTCAGTACTTCAGGCGTTTGCCGCCCCAGTGTTGAATCTCATCTATACCAATACTTAAGTACTAGACCAAGTAATGAATTACTAGGAAAACTACTTACTCATTCTATCAGTACTTCACGTCTAAGCTCAACTACTAGAATCTCTAATACTTCAGTACTTTTTTACTATATAAGCAAATACTGAAGTACTTGTATCAGTACTTCGAAACCCGGAAGAACTACTAATAATACTAGATATTACTCATTTGACAGTAGTTAAACTACTGACTAAATACAAGAATAAAATACTAATCGCCAGTAAAAAATCACCAGACTCAGTAATAAATTACTGACCAACCAGTAATACTTTTCGGTAAGGAGTTTATTTACTATATTCTATTAAAAACTCACGTTACAAAATACTTGGGATTCTGGCTTGAGATTCTGGGATACTTGGCTTTCAAACGATTCAATTTATATCATTGATATACGATAGAAAACGAACCGATTAGCTGCCGTACAGAAGATGATAAGTTGTCTGTCGGAAAATCCTGATAAGAAACGATAGATGTGTCGGTTCGGTTAAGTTGTATAAATATCGACGAGATGTCTATCGTTTTAACCTTATAAAAACATATGCAAAGTAGAGGGCTTTCAAACGATTCAATTTATATCATTGATATACGATAGAAAACGAACTGATTTGCTGCCGTAAAGAAGATGATAAGTTATCTGTCGGAAAATCCTGATAAGAAACGATAGATGTGTCGGTTCGGTTAAGTTGTATAAATATCGACGAGATGTCTATCGTTTTAACCTTATAAAAACATATGCAAAGTAGAGGGCTTTCAAACGATTCAATTTATATCATTGATATACGATAGAAAACGAACCGATTTGCTGTCGTAAAGAAGATGATAAGTTGTATGTCAGATAATTGTGATAAGAAACGATAGATGTATCGGTTCGGTTAAGTCGTATAAATATCGATAAGATGTCTATCATTTTATTCTTATATATCCGTATTAATGCATGCGGCAAAATTATTACCATAAATAACGATATATATTATATCGTGTATATACGATTGATTAAGACGGGCAATAATTGTACATATAGAAAACGATTCATAACTATAAAATTTGTATAGTTATTTTCTTATTCGGATCGAAAACGATAGAAACCGATTCGATTCGATTAATGTTTTATCTCTCTTCTGAATATGCAACGATAGAACCGATAAGATACGATTAAAAACGATACAGATATCTGTATATATAGCCGTTTTTAATCGTTTTCTATCGGAGATGGTTACAAGGGCGGACAGTAACTCGGGACAATTGCTTGCCCACTTGCGTAGCCGGAAACCGCCTTTTTCCAGAAGTGCAATTAGTTGATCGCGAATTTGAAGCGCGAGTTTACGGTTGTTCGCTCCGAACGTACAATCGTCGACGTAGATTTGACGAAGTAATACTATAACGGCCAACGGAAATTCAGCTCCGTAGTCCTCAACGAGCTGTAGAAGTACGCGAAGTGCGAGGTACGGGGCTGAAGCAGTGCCGTATGTAACGGTGAGCAACCGATACTCCGCCACTGGCTCGGAAGGCGACGAGCGCCATAGAATTCGTTGGTAATCCACGTCGCGAGTGTCGATGAGAATTTGCCGATACATTTTGGCGATGTCGGCAATACAAACGTACGGATGTTGACGCCAGAGCAAGATAACTACGACCAGGTTATTTTGTAGTTTGCGACCGATTAACAAATGATGATTTAGCGAGGTGCCGTTCGATGTAACGCAGGAAGCGTTAAACACGACCCGAAGTTGCGTGGTAGCGCTGCTTTCGCGAAAAACAGCGTGGTGCGGAATGTAATAAATTTGAGAGTTACTCGATTTTGCGTCGGTGTCATTAACCTTGGTCATGTGACCGAGCTTCTCGTATTCCTCGAGGAATTCGCGATATAACGCGGCTTTATTTGGCTCTCGAAGGAGTCGACGTTCCGCGCGGTATAAACTGGACAACGCGGTAGCGCGGGATTCACCAATGTCTATCGGGGGACCGTTTTTGAACGGTAACCGCACGACGTATCGTCCCTCCGGCGTGCGGGAGTGAGTGGCGGCAAAATGCTCTTCGCATTGTCGCTCTTCGGGACTTAAATGGTTTTCGTAAGGGACTTCTTCGATCTCCCAAAATTTACGAAGATCGAGATCAAGGTTTTCGAGGATTGTTCCATGATTAGCATGAACGGAATCAGGGTGGAGGGATCGGGCGGAAGAAATCGGTCCGGAAATTATCCACCCGAGTGTCGTGTTCTGAGCAATGGGCTCGTTATCGGCTCCTTTACGGACGCCTTCTAGAATAAGCATGCCGTACAAATCGGCTCCGATTATTAAATCGATCGGATCAGAGCTCATGGGATTCTTATCCGCCAACGTCAAGTCAGAAATGTGCGCCCATTGGAGCGTCGATTGAGCGCGATTCGGTGCGTACTTTGAAGGCGATTGAATCACGTACGCGGTAGTCGAGTATGCAGGTTTGTCGCCAAACGAAGGTGTTACGCGAATACGTGCGACGGAATGCGACAACGATTGCGAGTCTCCAATGCCGGTAATACGTGTAGTTTGTTTTATTTTCGCGAGACGCAACCGTTGAACGATATTTCCGGAGATTAAAGTCGCAACGGAACCTTGGTCGAGCAGAGCGCGGGCGTAAACAAAGTGACCTTGAGGCGAGTAAACACGCACTCGAGCGGTTGCTAAAAGTACGGTTGACTTCGGCATTATCGTCTTCGAAATTAAATGAGACGCGATCTCGTTATCGTTGTCGCTGTCTTTTGATGCGACGGTAGGAACGGATTCTACGCTGGGCGATTTTACATCGTCCGTGAAATGTAGTAGGGTGTGATGTCGCTTATGACAAGTTTTACAGGACCGCACGTTTTTACAATCCTTTAGCGAATGATTACGCCCGAAGCAGTTAATACAACGGTTTTCCTTTTTTACATACTCGTATCGCTGCGACGGAGTATATGCTAAGAACGACGCACATTGGTACAATAGGTGCGCGGATTTGCACATCGGGCACGCAAGGTTTGCAGCTGTTGTCGAATGGGAAGCGATCGATTTCGATTTCGACGACTTTTGCGAACCGTCGATGGTTTTCTCGGATTTCGAAGGCGAGATCGCCTCGAAAGCGCGGATACGCGATTCTAGAAATTTATCTAACTCGTTATAGGTGGGATAATCGACCGTTTCGCTCATCTGTAATTCCCATGCTTTCCGGGAAGATTTATCGAGCTTTTGCGAAATCAAAAAAACGAGGATATCGCTCCAAGTGTCGACGGGACGATCGAGGTTTTTAAGCGCTTGAACCGAGGTGTTTGCTTTGTCGCGCAAATTCTGAAGGTCTTTGAAGGTTTCGGACGCGATCTGTGGCAACGAAAATAACGTTTGCAGATGGCCGTTAATTAAACGACGTTTATTTTCATAACGCGACGAGATGAGATTCCATGCCACAGTAAAATTCGCGTCGGTAATCGCGAGGTGGGTGAGCGCGCTACTTGCATCTCCCGATAAACTCGAGCATAAATAATGCATCCGATCTACATTCGATAAAGTTCTATTATCTATAATCATAGATTTAAAGCGATCGCGGAAGCTTTCCCAGCGGTCGAAAGATCCGTTGAAGGTCGGCAGGTTGATCCGCGGAAGCTGAGCCGTGGGACGGAGGATTGAATTTGAAGCGTGACTTACATTGAGGTCGACTTCGTCGCTGTCAGAAACCTTGGCCAGTACCTCGGACATGTAGTCCAGCGCCTCGTCAAACTGGTCCTCGCAGGCTTCAAACTGGTCATTGCAGTAATACGGCAGCTCCTCGGCGGTGCTCACGTCGAGGGATGCCCTGATCTTAGCGTCCAAGTCCCGCGAAGTCGAGAACTTCTCCTTGAGGGCTGCGATTCGGCTCTGCACCACCGCCTTCGTCATCTTGGCTTGACCCAATTTTTTGAAGTTGGATAGAGAGCGAGATATTGATCCCATCAATTGGCTCTGCTTTGCCAGGAGCTCGTCTTGTGAGGATGCCATGGTGGACGGGTATCGTCACTAAGCACTCCGAAAGTCGTATGGTACGATTCGTCTTGACTCCGAATCCGGCTCGAAGGACCAAAATGTGCACTCGTGACCGGGTATCGTTCGTTGAGCGCGGTGGGCTGGTATAGCCTTGTAAGAAGACCCGGCAGTCAAGGTAATTAGGATCGGTAGGATCGAGAAAACGACGTTTATTCGGATGTGCTGTGTATTGGTATCGACTTTTATTCTTTCGTTACAACGGTACAAAGGCTTCTGAGCGCGAGCGGTATGTCAGCTGAATTTCGGAGCGGTCGCTAGAAAGCGCGAGGAGGGGGAAGATAGTTCGAGAAATAACGCGATTATTTTCGAGAAACGGAGCTGGCTTTCGTGGAAATTCGGGGGAACTCCAGGCGCTGACAAGGTCTCGCGCGTAAACAAGTGAAACGACAACACGGCGAGGAATGCGGGTCGATGATCGCAATTTAACATATGAGATGTTTCGCGATTCCCGAACAATGAGTATTAACATACTATACTATCAATACTGCAGCGCGAGAAACGGTAACACTCGTCAGTACTCTAAAATTTTTAAACACATATTTTGTAAACTTAACCTTTAACTAGCACACGTCCGCGATCGAACGTTATCTGCACACGGAGTGTTGTACACCCCACACATTTGAACGTTGGGTACGGCGAAATGGAGGCTCCAATAGGCTTGAAAAAAATCAAGTACATACATTTTACACTGGAAAATGATATCCATTAGCCTAAAGTATGAAATTTTTAGTTTTAAGGCTTCAAAAAAATTCTTGAAATAAATGCACTTGGGGTATTCAATGACCCCAGCAATTCTATACGTCTGATTCGAATTGTGTTTGGAAGGGCACTGACGATTTCTGCCAGGTGGAACGTATTGGAATGTGTCATTGGTGACTCGAACTAACGACAGATGCACTGCGATCGCACTGCGATGCGAAATTCATAGATTAACCGACCGAGAAAATGCCTAAACTTGACGAAATTCGTTTTGGGGTGTTTGACACCCCAGGTGCTAGTTAAGGATGTATGGGAGGTATTTTCAAAGCGCTACCAAGTGGATAAAAATTTGTGAGAATGTTCTTTTAGTCTTCCTGATGTGCTACAAAAAAGTAGAAACGAATCCACTAAACGGTTGCTGAGATATAACGATTTTAATTTTCACTGATTTAACACGTATTCTTATGGGAAGAGACGATTTTGACGGATAAAACAGCTAAAAAAATGTTGAAGGAGCGCTACCAATATTTTGAATTTTTTTGTACATTTAGTATACGAATAGATGAAAATATCTGCCAAGTTTCAATTGTCTTCACTACACCGTTTTAAAGAAATAAATTATAACTTGAGATAATTGTGCTGTCGGCACGAATGTATCTCGATGGCTCGTGAAAGTGCGGCAACGTCGCAATCAGCTGGGCAAGCAAAGCTACTTCTAGCTAACTTTTTGTCTCCGTTGCACTCGTGAAGAGATAGCGAGTCTTTTTTCATAAACTGCTTTTGTCACTATTTTGCCTTTCCACCGATAACTTTTCGTGTCTGACATTGTAAAAATGTAAACGAACAGACATAACCTCGCACGTCGCACCTCGCAGCTCGCATCAAGTCTCGCACTGTTTTGGTACTGTGCAAGGCTGCCAACCTACGTGAATCGAGTCATACAGCGCTGTCACGTCTCTTTTGAGAGACCCAGATAGCCAAACCTGAGCAGCAGATTCTGAGCAGAGTCTGTATTAAATTTTTGGTATCAGAAAGGCAACAAATTTCACGCAGAAACTGCTCTATCAGACGATATTGTCAAACTGTAGCCAGAAATGCGACAGAGCCTGCTGACAGGCAATGTGAGCAGATTGGCAGCAGAAACCGCGCAGAGCCTGCACATATAACTTGGCAGCAGATTGACGACAAAGATCGAGCAGAGCCTGCGCGCATTTGACCTGAGAACAGAGTGGCAGCAAAAACCGAGCAGGATCTGCGTAAAGTAATCTGATGGCAAATAGGCATGTAAAAATCGAACAAAATCTGTCGTACCGCGGGCATTTTGACAGACCGACGCGCTCAGAATTCGTCAGTCATACATGCGACTCTGCGAGAGGCTCTTCAAAGGGCCAAGGAAGGACACTGCAGGAACAGGAGCTCGATTCCTGAATTTATTTGAAAGAGAACGTACGCGAAAATTCTGCTCTTACAGAAAAGTTGAAGTTGATTGATTAAAAGCCATACGAGAGCCAATCAACTTGCAACTTTTCCGTAGGAGCAGAATTTTTGCATACATTTTCTCTTTTGAATAAATTCAGGAATCAAGCCCCAGGACACGCAGTCCACGCGGTTCGTGCGGTGCTATGATGGGCGGAGCAAGGATTCGCCGCGATCTATGGAGCGACGAGCAGCGAGCAGAAGATGACGCTACGACTCGAACGTCACTACCACGAGTACCACGACTGAACACAAGGAGGATTTAGCACACCAGGAGGATCTTACGCACCAGAGGAGGATCTTGTAGATACACACCAGGAAAATTCTACACACCAAGGATACTATCTTTTCCTGAAGAAGGAAAAGAAAACGGCACTTTTCAGCGCCCATATTTTAATTATAAAACAGGAACTCTCTGTTCGCAATCATAAGCCTATATATTATATATATAAACAGCTGATTATGGACAAAGTCTGCTCGGTTTTTGCTGCCAATCTGTTCTCAGGTCGTGCGCGCAGGCTCTGCTCGGTTTTTGCTGCCAATCTGCTGCCAGGTTATGTATGCAGGCTCTGCGCGGTTTCTGCTGGCAATCTGCTTACATTGGCCTAGTTTACACCGAACCGTTTGGTACGCATATCAAGTACTATATTCGTATCAAATCTCGGGTTATACCGGTGCGTAAACCGAGATTTGATACGGATATAGTACTTGGTACGCGTATCAAACGGTCCGGTGTAAACTAGGCCATTGCCTGTCAGCAGGCTCTGTCGACAGAACACGAGCTTAATGCGGACACAGATGGCTATGGTTTTGGTGTGGGATTCTGATCAAATTTGCTGCCAATCTGCGCGCATTCTGCTAACATTTTGCTATCTGGGGAGTTGCATATAACAATGTTTATAATAAATAATATTCAAAATTATCGTTTATATGATACATATTTATCTTTTTTGACGTTATTAAAGTCACATGTGTTTATCAGCACTGCTGAATAATGTCTTTCGCTTTGAAATAATTTGACGTTGCAAAGTTGAAATCAGGGCATTTTCACTGCCAAAAGTTTAGGCTCATAAATGACAAAAATCGCAAATAATACTGGAAAAAACATTTGTAAAGTAAAAAATACCTTTCTAGGAGTAAAAATAAGACTCCTACTATCATTTGAGTATCTTACATCTAGATTTACTATGCGTTAGGCGTAGATATTCGAGTATTTCAAATTTCATGCACTTTTGTCTAAGATTGTACCTCCGATACGTCCTTAAGGGTTAAGGCAATTATATCTACATTCGTATGATATTACTTAATATATGTCATATGATTCTTTTCAAATATTTGTTTTTATAAATGTTACTCTATACAATTAAAAAGTAATACCAAAATTTTAATAAACTAATAACTTTTTATAGTATACTCGATGTTAAAGAAATTATTGCAAAAAATATTACCCCAGCCTGCACGGAGAGCGGGAGGTTCCAGGTTCAAACCCTGGTAATATTTTTCTGTTCTTGTTGCCGACAACTATTTATGTCGGTAAGCGTCGTTGCGCAGGTTTTTTATATCGTAGAAAAGCTGCGCCAACATTGTTAACGACACCAATAGTTGTCGGTAGCAGGGACAGAATACGGGCCCTGCACGAAAATTCTGTAACTCGTTATGCACATAACGATATCGTTATGTTGTCGTTGCGCAGGTATAATATAGTAAAAAAGCTGCGCAACGACAACATAACGATATCGTTATGTGCATAACGATCGTTACAGAATTCCCGTGCAGGCCAGCGATTCTGTAACTCGTTATACACATAACGATATCGTTATGTTGTCGTTGCGCAGGTATAATATGGGAAAAAAGCTGCGCAACGACAACATATCGACATCGTTATCTGCATAATGAGTTACAGAATCGCATTGCTGGGGGCTGATTCTGTAACTCTTAACGACAGTTTCGTTAGCGTTATATTTGCGTTGCGCAGATATTTTATATAGTAAAAAAGCTGCGCAACGCAAATATAACGCTCGAAACTGTCGTTAAGAGTTAAGAATAGGCCCACTGGAACGCACCGTAGAGGGTCAATCATGTATAATGCTGGGTTTCCACTAAGCGCGTCACGCCGTTTCCACTGAGCGCATCATCCATCACGAGTTAACAGATCAAAACATCCCATTTTATTGCATTATTTGTGACTATTGTGACGCGTCTTCTTGGGTGACACATCGATTACGTCACCTAAAAAGACGCGTCACAATAATTTAATAAAATTGGGGTTAATTCGTGACGCGACGGATGACGCGACGCGTGACGCGCTCAGTGGAAACTCAGTCTTAAGGTGGAAACGTGAAAAGTGAAAAGTTTCATATGACTATCTCTTTTTATTCAACACCAATAGAAAGACACTTTTCACTTCACGTTTCCACCCTAGGGCCGGTATTCATAGTCGGATCTTATATTTAAGACCGTCTTAAGTACATACAATCATAAGATGTCATGAACCAATCACAGAGCCGTATTAGCGTCTTAAGACATTACTTAAGACGGTCTTGAAATAAGACCCGACTATGAATACCGGCCTAGGAGAAAAGATTCACGATTGACCCCCTATACACCAGAAAATGGCCGCCGATATTCCCTCCACTTTGCCTCAGTTCTGGCACTGTCACAGTTCACAACGGATAACGAAGGTAGCAGTCTAGTAGTATATAGAAGTCTGTGGTTTAAGCAATCATAGGCGTTTTAGGTTAGATCACTGATCACGATCTGACACTATTGTTTTTGAAGTTTCGTATGATAGTTACTTTTCGGCGATACGGGACAACGCATCGTTAATTATTTTATGCAAATGATATGTGCACGTGGATGCCTCGACGTGGAGACGTGTGCGAGCGAAGGTCGTGGTTGACCAGGTGCGCGCGTTCTGCGCTGCAAGTTTTTCGCGGAATTCTTCGTTCCACCTAGCCTTCGCATCACTATCTTCTATATTATGAAGAAACGTCAAAGAAGACCGGTCCTGACACTCAACAAGCCGCAGGGCAACTATCACGGCGAACACGCGCAAAGTAAATATTAATGTTTGTTTTTAGTTGGCAAACTGAATACTGAATGCTTTCGACGTTATTTTCCCTACCTTAAAGTATTTAAAAAATCTAAAAAAATTCACAAAACATCTGTCAACATTGTAGATAACGATTTTATAGTCATTTTGATAAACTGAATATGTCAACAGTTTTTTATTTTGTCCGATTACTGTACTTTACAAATATACTTTATTAACATTAATGATCATTGAAATATGCATTGAGAATTAATGCGTACTTAGTGTGTTATCACTTGTTTATCTTATTTGTATTATGTATTATCATTATGTTGTAGGTAAGTGTAAGCCGATAAATAATGTACAACCCACGCAGAATGAGGCCAATCCATTGGCCAACATGTTGTGTCAATACAACTCTGACAGCGACACGGAAGATCCCAAGAAAGATACACAGAAATTGGATGATCAAGTCAATGATTTCCTTAAGGTAAATAGCTGATTACACGTTTTATGTATTAAAAAAAATTATATTTACTTATGCATGTTTGTAGGAAATTCAACTCATTGCCCCTGAACAACCTATTCCGAATGTTGTTAATGATCCAAGTTTAACTGCTAAAGCACGATCTGCACATCATACAAGCCAGCAAACACGTAAGGATTTCAAATAAATAAAAATAATAAAATATATAATAAATATCCCTCTGTCTGACAACATTTTTTTGGAACCTTCCGATTGACAACGTGGGTTTGTCTGCTTTTGACGTTATTTTCCCTACCTTAAAGTATTTAAAAAATCTGAAAAAATTGACAAAACATCTGTCAACATTGTAGATAACGATTTTATAGTCATTTTGATAAACATCATTTATTTAATATTTTCGGGTGGGCTTGCAAATTTTACAGTTACAAGCAGATGTTGTTTTGGCTTGGATGCTGTAGAGCCACGTTGTCTGATGGAGGGATATTATTGTGGAACATTTAAATATCTGCATTTTAGTGTGGCAAGAATGCTATGATGAATCTACTGGTTATCCTTACTATTGGCATATCAAAACTAATGAGGTAACATGGGATATGCCAAAGGAGTTACGTTTATTACAGAAACAATCAGAGGTCGAAACTGGAACAAAACATCCTATCCAAGGACCCCATTGGGTAGATTTTTCGTCTATAGCATGTAATTGTCATTTTATAAATTTTTCTACTTCTAGTATAGTATTTTAACAAGAAATTTTCGATGAGCATTGATTGCAGATCGGCAGTCTCAAGCAAATATACCGGAAGGTATGATACCGCAGGAAGTGGTAGCAAGAAATCGCAACAGATTCCTGCACAATGAAACTCCCAAGAAATATGACCCGGAAAACAAACCAGAAATTAAGAACGAGTCTCCGACGAAGGACGATGATTCGGATGATGGGTATAGTATAAAAATTATATTTTAAATAGAATTGTATTATCTTAATATGACAATTAAAGAATATATTATCAATTTGTAGACGGATAGAGATGATAACATCTTTTGGTAGCGATGGAAGTGATTCGGAGGAGGAAAATAATTCTTCAGATGAGAATAAGTTATCGACGTCTTTATCTGGGCCTGTAAAATCTGTGCTGTGTTTAAAAAGCAGCGAAATTGGACCTGCCTTCTGTCCAACGGGAATACAATCGCCTACCAAAAATTTGTTTCATTCGTATAAGTCTGATTCGACTGACATATCAAACTCTACAAGTCATCCTGAAGAACTTGAGGAGCATAAAATAACTGAATCCGATAGTAAAAGTATAGTTCAAGGAGAAAAAGAGTTCCTTATGGAGAACAAAAATAGGAAAGATACTAATGCATACAACACAGTTTCGAAATTGGATATTAATGTGTCTTTAGTACCTGGTTATGGAGATGATTCAGATGGAGAAGAGGAAGTTAGACTCAAGCAAGAAATAAAGCCTTTGTTCCCAATTGTGCAGAATGAGGAGTATGTAAACGTAACAAACTCGTTAAAAAATACTCATGATGTTTCTGCGAAAAATTCTGGCAATATACAAAGTCCCGATCAGTGTAGCGACAGCAACGAAGATACGCAAGAAATGCGGAATGATCATGAAAAAATGGAAGACAACTCGAAGACAGATGAAGATAAGTCCAAGACAAATATATTTCTGGAGGACATGCAAATGTGCGGCAAAGCTTTTCAAAGAAAGAAGCGGATAGCATTTGATGGTATCAATTATACAGATTATTTTTATCTAATTTTACTCTATAATAATTATATGTAACGAATATTTGCATTTTTTCTTAAAATTATATCAAATTTTTTGTTTGTCCTAAAAATTATATTTTTATATTTTTAAACAAATAATTTTCTCCTAAATTTTAGTTACATCCACTAAAGTTAAACAAAGTAATAATACGTATCACGAAAATACAATTCGAGATGACAACAGCAGTGATCTTGTGAGCACCGAAATTACTTTACGTAATTCCGATGACGGCGACGGGCAAGCGGGAGTGCAAAATCAATTACGTGCAGAAAGTCAAAAGGAATGTGATGAAACATATAAGGAAACAGAAGAGTGCATTAAGACTGAAGAAAAGTTTAATTTGAAAGACGAATCGTGCGACTCAGAAGTATCTGCGGAACACAAAACAGTATCGAACATTGTTGAGGAAAAAATTAACGAGGAGATGAATGACATGTCTCAGATTATAACAGAGAAATTGAAGTTTCTTTCCGAAGGAAGGGAGAGTGTCTCTGCCGTTCAAACAATGCAAATTCAACTACAAGTTAGTATTTACACACACACACACACACACACACACACAATTTTGATATATATACAGGGTGTACCATTTTAATCAACACACTTGAATTTCTCCGAAACCATGCGAGATATCGAAATCCTGTTTTTACGAAGTTTGTATGGCATTAAGGACATTTTGATTTAAAAAATTTGACCTTGAGTGGAGGCGTCATGGTCAAATAAAGGCTAACTTAATTTTTTTAAGTGGCAACATAATTTTTTAAACACTTAAAGCTGGAGCCAGACTATGCGCGATTCGTGGTTCGTGATTCGCGGTAAGCTGGGGCCAGACTATGCGCGATTTGTGGTTCGTGATTCGCGATTCGCTATTCGTATAAGATTCGTGAATAGTGTGTATAGGCAGATTCGTCGAATTTGCATCAACTGTTTACCATTCGCGCCGATTCGCCAACGAAGCGCTTTTTCGAATCGTGGTTCGTGATTAGCGGTTCGCTATTCGTATAAGATTCGTGAATAGTGTGTATAGGCAGATTCGTCAAATTCGCATTCGCTGTTCACCATTCGCGCCGTTTCGCCAGCGGAGCGGTTTTTTGGCGAGATCAAAGAGCGCGAATCGCCATGAATGATTCGTGTTGATTCGTGTTGATTCGCGTTGCTTTGGCCCGTGTGCGACAACAACGAATCGTGCGTTTGTCATTTTTTTGATTGTGCGTTCGTCATTTCTTTGATTTCGTCAAAAAACCGCACCGCTGGCGAATCGGCGCGAATGGTAAACAGCGAATGCCGAATGTGAATTCGACGAATCTGCCTATACACACTATTCACGAATCTTACGAGACATTGGCGAACGATACGAATCTATACGAATCTTCGGCGCCAGACTATGCGCGATTCGTGATTCGTACGAATCTTTACGAATAGCGAATCGCGAATCACGAACCACAAATCGCGCATAGTCTGGCCCCAGCTGTACGCCATTCGTAAAGATTCATACGAATCACGAATCGCGCATAGTCTGGCGCCAAAGATTCGTATAGATTCGTATCGTTCGCCAATGTCTCGTAAGATTCGTGAATAGTGTGTATAGGCAGATTCGTCGAATTCACATTCGGCATTCGCTGTTTACCATTCGCGCCGATTCGCCAGCGGTGCGGTTTTTTGACGAAATCAAAGAAATGACGAACGCACAATCAAAAAAATGACGAACGCACGATTCGTTGTTGTCGCACACGGGCCAAAGCAACGCGAATCAACACGAATCAAGACGAATTGATCATTCGTGGCGATTCGCGCTCTTTGATCTCGCCAAAAAACCGCTCCGCTGGCGAAACGGCGCGAATGGCGAACAGCGAATGCGAATTCGACGAATCTGCCTATACACACTATTCACGAATCTTATACGAATAGCGAACGGCTAATCACGAACCACGATTCGAAAAAGCGCTTCGCTGGCGAATCGGCGCGAATGGTAAACAGTTGATGCGAATTCGACGAATCTGCCTATACACACTATTCACGAATCTTAAGCTGGGGCCAGACTATGCGCGATTTGTGGTTCGTGATTCGCGATTCGCTATTCATATAAGATTCGTGAATAGTGTGTATAGGCAGATTCGTCGAATTCGCATCAACTGTTTACCATTCGCGCCGATTCGCCAGCAAAGCGCTTTTTCGAATCGTGGTTCGTGAT
>JASTWQ010001189.1:0-24582 GCA_035220615.1 Leptothorax acervorum
CAAACCACAGGGGAGGACTTTTATAATATTGGCCAATTTTCTAATTTTATTATATTTTTCGGTCTATTCTACCCCTATTTCACATATAATTCTTTAATATTTGGTTGATTAGTTCTTGAGTTAATCCGTACATACACACACACAAAAACACAAAATAATAAAACATTTTAACACTTTAATTAATAAATGTTTACATTTCTTTATTAACAAAAAATTATTAAAATATATCCTATCAGTTTTCATAATCGGAATTATATATTTATGAAGTGACGATTCCACCCCTGCATTTTTGACATTTCAATTTTTCCAACTTTGTCGTTTTTACTCTATACCGGTTAAACAAAGTAACGTAGACCAAAATTTCCTATATAAATTTTGTAGCTAAGGGTTTACTCTTTACAACGGTATACCACATTTAACTAAAATTATTTATTTTTCTGTTATAAATTGGCACCGAAAAAGAACTGTCGACCTCGCCCCGATCTCCCCTATATTATTGTTAAAAAGTAACAGAAAAATTCGTCCAAATAGCTTGGCGTTACTGAACAAATATCCATGTTTTATGTGCATGTGTAAAGTTTATATGAACAAAAGACAAATTTAAGTTAAAATGTGAATAGATATGTGAAATAAATTCTGTACATACATAGAGTACATACATAAAAAAAGCACAAAATGTTCGTGCCGGTCAAAGTAGGTATTATGTGAAACAATAATGTTTTAATCTATTTTTACTATAAAAGTAGTGAGATGTCACGTCAACTGAGCATGAGTTTATACACATCTTAAAATTTAATTCTCATATCGTACTTAATATAATAGTAAAATATTTAATGCAAAAGAATAGTATACGTATTGATAGTTTACGTAAAGAGTTGTATTTATCATGACACTTAATTCTTTTTTTATTATGTCTAATAAAAATAATAGACTATTTCGCCCAAAAGAACTTGGCGTTGCTAAACAAATACGCATGTAAATGTTTTATGTAAAAAAAGAAAAGAATTATTAATATTTTCCTATTTGTCATGTTATACAGGGTGTCCCATGACTCGAGGTCCATACTCTGTGTTTCGGACCGACAGAAACTGTGGCGAAACGTTAATTCACGCGCGAAGCGCGTGCACGGTGTTTGCGAGGCACCTGCGAGATATATGTGACGACGGCCGCTCCAGTCAGTCGGCATCGAACCTCTGAGTGTGACACACGCAAATAAAGCGAATATTAAACAAGTGCGATCGAGTAAATTGTCTTATAACCTGGTGGCACTTCCTTAAGGGAACGGCCACATTTTCCTTCTGCCCACAATAAGATATATAACACGCGAAAGGATCCATGAGGTGGAGGCGGACGGAACATAAAATGGTCCTTCGAGCCGGATAGTAAAGAGTAATGTAGAATGAGATCGTTAGATAATTTGAAATACGATGAAAGTAAATGTGATAATTGCGTGTGTCGATTCACTGGTATAGAGACTGAATAAGTGATAAGAGTGATTGCTGGACAATTAGTGGATGCCGACTCTATAATTTAGTAGCGAAAAAACGCGATTGCCAGAGAGGTTCGACAAATTTGAGTATATGAGTTATTGAAATGAAAAAATAAGTTATTGAAGTGTCGCTGATAAAATTTGAAGTGCAAAAATCGATTAGTTAGAGATAAGGGCATTTGTACAAGTAAATTCAAATGGAGAATTTGGACGTTAAAGCTCTGGTGCAAAGGCGATCAGTAGTCAAAGGTCAAATAACAAGGTTTCGAAATTTTCTCGAGAGCTATACATTGAATCCTGAGCCGACTCAGCTGAGGGAGCGTTTAGCGAAGCTTAGACATTCTTGGGATGTTTACAACGATGTCCAAACACAAATAGAGATGGTAGAAGGTATTCAAGCTGATCCGTTGGAGAGAGGTACGTTTGAAGATTCGTATTTTGAACTTGTCGCAAAGGCGGACGTATACACTGCTGTGGCAGCTACAACCCAGCAGGCGAGAACGAATAACAATAATAATAATGTAGACTCGAATACAACGCGTGTCGTGAAATTGCCGACTATTAATTTGCCGACGTTTGACGGTACTTATGATACATGGTTATGCTTTTATGATAATTTTAAATCAATCATACATGATAATAGCGAAGTAAAGCCTGTACAGAAATTACAATATTTGAGATCTTGCTTAAAGGGAGATGCTGCGCAAGTTATAGAGTCACTCGCGACATCCGCCGAGAATTATGAAATTGCGTGGACTTTGCTTATGGAACGATTCGATAATAAGCGCGTTATAATACAAACTCATGTACGAGCGTTATTTGAATTGCCAACCATGATAAAGGAATCATCGATATGTTTACGATCATTAGTTGATAACTCGTTGAAACACTTGCGTGCGCTAAAGGGTTTGGGCTTGCAAACTGATTATTGGGATGCAATGTTAATTCATTTAATAACTTCCAAATTAGATAGAAACACGCACAAGGAATGGGAGCGCTCGATTGATGGGACGCTCTTGCCCTCGCTTGAGGACCTTTGGAAATTTTTGAGAAACCGATGTCACGTTCTGGAGAACATTGCATCCGGTACGACGTTGCAGCTTAGAAATAACGGACGATTGCCGATGCGAGATGGTAGGCAGCCGTATAATTGTTTGACTGCTCAGGAGGTACAGCGTTGTCCGGTATGTAACAAGGCGCATAATATAAGAAATTGTGAAGAGTTTCTGCATTCAGATCATTCCACGAGATTGTCAAAGGTTAAGGCGGCACATTTATGTTTTAATTGTCTGCGCGCTAATCATTCGGCTAACGTTTGTAGGGCTAAACCCTGTTCAAAATGTAAGCGTCGCCATAATGAATTATTGCATTTTCCCGAAGCACAGGTGTCTGCGAATGTAGTGCAGCAGTCGGAGGGAGAGAATGTACCGGCAATAAAGAATTTTCAGGCTATAGCGTCGTCGCATGTGCTTTTATCCACTGCGCTGATAAGAATATTTGACAGCTTCGGAAAGATGCACAGATGCAGGGTCTTGCTGGATTCTGGCTCGCAGTCAAATTTTATTACGAATGCATTGGCGGAGATATTAGGTTTACGAAGAAGAGAAGTAAACGTACCAGTATCTGGATTTGGGCAGGCTCTTACACATATTAAATACGCTTTAGACGCGGAAATACAATCTAATGATGGTCGCTTTAAGTCAAGGCTTACATTTCTCGCGGTAAATGAAATTACTGAAAGTCTACCTGCAAGATACGTTAGTAAAAATAGTTTTGATATACCGCCTAATATAAGACTAGCAGATCCAGAATTTTGCAAGCCCGCGAAAATAGATGCGCTTATTGGAGCGGAAACATTTTTTCATCTTTTATGTGTCGGTCAAGTTAAACTCGGATCAGAGGGTTCCGCTGTATTGCAGAAAACTAAACTAGGTTGGATCATTGGAGGTAGAATCTATGATTGTAATGCTCGAGAAAATGGTAGAACAGTTTGTAACTTATCGCTGGATAAGATTTCTTTGCAATTAGAAAAATTTTGGGAATTAGAGGCAATGCCCGATGTAAAGCATTTGTCAGATGAGGAAAGAGATTGTGAAGCGCACTTCAAAAGGTTTACGGTTAGAGACGAGGACGGTAGATATTGCGTTAGGCTGCCGTTTAATAAAAATAAAGATAAATTAGGCGAATCTTATCGTTTAGCCGAAAGGCGACTGTATTCGACGGAGCGACGGCTAAATTCAGATGAATCATTGCGTGCGGAGTACTCGCATTTTCTTGGGGAGTATCTGAGACTAGGGCATATGATTGAGGTAACGAACAATGAGGATGCGAGGGAAGGTTATTTTATGCCGCATCATGCTGTAATAAAAGGCGAGAGTATCACTACAAAGTTAAGAGTTGTTTTTGACGCATCAGCTAAGACTGATACTGGTATTTCATTAAATGATGCTCTCATGACAGGCCAAGTGTTACAGGATGATGTGCCCTCTATAGTTACGCGATTCCGTTGTTATCCATATGTAATGTCTGCAGATGTCGAAAAAATGTTCAGGCAGATTCGAATGCATCCTGAAGATACTAAGTACCAGAAGATATTGTGGCGTGAGGACCCGAAGAAGTCGTCAAGATATATAGCTTACAGACTGTAACATACGGCACGACAGCTGGGAATTTTCTTGCGACTCGATCTCTGGATCAGTTGGCTACTGATGAAGAACGTACATTTCCGTTGGCGGCAGGGATATTGAGGAAAGATTGTTATGTTGACAATGTTCTTACCGGAGCCGATAATTATAAGGAGGCCTACAACCTCCGGAATCAATTGATCGAGCTCCTCCATAGAGGCGGATTCCACTTGCGGCAATGGGCTTCAAACGACAGTAGGTTGATTGATGATCTTGCCGAACAATCTAATATGGAGCATCTGTGTCTAGATGGCAAGAATACTATAAAGACTCTAGGAATTCATTGGAGGTGCAAGGATGATACCATCATCTACATTATGAGTGAATACGTGAGCGCTGGTAAGCGTCTTACTAAACGAACGCTGCTATCACAGATTGCAACAATATTTGACCCGCTCGGATTGTTGGGACCAATTATAGTCCAGGCTAAGATCATCATGCAGCGTCTTTGGGAGCTTAAGCTAAAATGGGACGAAACGGTTCCTATGGATATGGTGACGTTATGGAATGAATATAGAAATCAGCTTAACGAGATGGGCTGTTTCAGCGTGCCGAGGAAGATAATCATGGATAGGCATTGCAATTTGCAACTACACGGATTTTGTGATGCGAGCGAGAAGGCTTATGGCGCATGTATATATCTGCGCTCGAAGGATGAGGCAGGTCATTGCATGGTAAGACTCGTATGCGCCAAATCACGAGTGGCTCCTCTGAGAAAGGTATCGCTGCCCAAGTTGGAGTTATGTGCCGCTGTATTACTGGCAGATCTGTATGCGGCGGTGGACAAGGCATTAAAGCGAACCTTCAATCAAAAATATCTTTGGTCGGATTCTACAATTACGATTCACTGGATATATTCCTCGCCTCATAAACTAAAAACATTCGTAGCAAACCGCGTAGCTCGCATACAGACTGTCACGGAGAAGACCCTTTGGAGACACGTTCCATCTGAAGAAAATCCAGCCGACGCATTGTCTCGTGGACAACTTCCAAGGGATTTTTCACAAAATAAACTATGGTTAAATGGACCTGAATGGTTGAAGGAGGAAGAAGAAGCATGGCCTATCAATCTAGTAGAAAAAATTGAAGTGCCAGAGCAAAGGACCGTTATCAGCTTGAAGACAACGATCTCGGCGGACATCATCGAGCGATTTTCGTCGTTAAATACGTTGCGAAGAGTTGTAGCGTATTGCCTGCGATTCGCACATAACAGTCGCGGTAAGGAGAGACGTACGGGATGTATTAGGACTGTCGAGTTGCAGGAGGCCCTGAACTGTGTAATTCGTTTGGTGCAGGCTAGTGCGTTTGCTCAGGAAATGCGTGATCTGCGAAGTGGTAAGATGATAGAGTCGAAAAGTAGATTATTACCATTAAGTCCATTTATCGACAACTTAGGAATACTGCGAGTAGGCGGAAGGTTAGAACATGCTAATTTGAATTATAATCAAAGGCATCCGATACTGCTCCCCAGCGATAGTCGTTTTACTAAATTAATATTCAAGGAAGTTCACATTAAGAACCACCATTGCGGCGTGCAAACTACGTTGTATATAGTAAGGCAATCGTATTGGCCCCTTAGAGGGAAGAATATTGCGAGAAGTACTGTACGTACATGTATGAAATGTTTTCGCTTTGCGCCGCCCACACCAGGGTATGTAATGGGAAGCCTTCCGAAAGATAGACTAGTGAGCACGCGTCCATTTGAAACGACGGGTATAGATTATTGTGGTCCGTTTTTTATAAAGGAAAAACGCTTTCGTAACAGAAATAAAATTAAGATCTATGTCGCGGTCTATATATGTCTTACTACAAAGGCGGTGCATTTAGAGGTCGTTTCGGATTTAACCACGGAGGCATTTATTGCCAGCCTGCGCCGGTTTTTTGCTAGACGCGGAAAAGCCAGAGTAATTCATTCAGATAACGCTACTAATTTTACAGGGGCTAATAGTGAGTTGAAACAATTGTATGAATTACTCAATTCGAAGCAGCATAACGACGAGGTTGATCACTTTTGTGGCGACCAAGGAATTGAATGGAAGTTTATTCCCCCTCGTTCACCACACTTTGGTGGACTATGGGAGGCCGCCGTAAAGGGATTTAAGTATCACATGCGTCGGACAATTGGGGAAACTTTATTTACGTTTGAAGAATTCAACACGTTCGTAATTGAAATCGAAGCCGTACTTAACTCGCGACCGCTCACTCCTCTGTCTTCGGATCCAAATGATATTTTGGCTCTCACACCCTCACACTTTTTAATTGGTAGTACATTGTCCGACATTCCCGAAAATGATCTGACAGATGTGCCTACTAACAGATTGTCCGTCTGGAGGCACATTCAAAAAATAAAACAGAATTTTTGGAGTCGTTGGAGCAAAGAGTATATTAACGAATTACAGCAGCGTACTAAATGGTTGAAACCTGACTGCTCACGTATTGAAGTGGGAACGTTAGTTATTATCAAAGATAGTACCAGACCCCCGTTACAATGGCAAATGGGCAGAATAGTGGATGTGCATCCGGGACCGGACAAGACAGTTAGAGTGGTAACAGTAAAGACGAGTACCGGACTATATAAAAGAAGCGTAAAGGGCCTGGCGCCGTTGCCCGTCGAATAGGTAGAATAACATAATTTATGAGAAATATTGTATTTAATTGACGAGCGTCGCAAGCAAAACAATTTATTATCTTTTTGACGTTATTATTATTGAGAGGATCTCAAGGCGGGCAGGATGTTTCGGACCGACAGAAACTGTGGCGAAACGTTAATTCACGCGCGAAGCGCGTGCACGGTGTTTGCGAGGCACCTGCGAGATATATGTGACGACGGCCGCTCCAGTCAGTCGGCATCGAACCTCTGAGTGTGACACACGCAAATAAAGCGAATATTAAACAAGTGCGATCGAGTAAATTGTCTTATAACCTGGTGGCACTTCCTTAAGGGAACGGCCACATTTTCCTTCTGCCCACAATAAGATATATAACACGCGAAAGGATCCATGAGGTGGAGGCGGACGGAACACTCTGGGAGGTGATTTCTTGGACAATTTTAAAGAAAGAAGTTCCTATAAACATGGGTGCGGAAATGCATTCCTGCAGAGTTATACTTCAAAATTAAAAAAATAATAAAAGTATTTTCTTAAGAGATATCGAAAACTCCAGGATACACCACGTACGAGGACAGACTAGCTTTATTTGCTAAATGTTTCTCAGTACTATTGTCTTTAATTAAAGAGCAGCTGCTGGTTTGTTTTACATAGAAGATGGAGATGAAACAATATGCTACGCATGTGGAATAAAAATTATATGTTGGAAAGTGGATAATGATTCTTGAAAAAGTCATGCTGTTTTCTGGAAGGTGTCTTCATCTTCTTAGTACCAAAGGAAGGAAATATGTGGCCAGCGTTATAGAAAAAACAAGAGAGAGTTCTCGACAAGTAAATATTGAACAAACTAAATCATTTACTCTTTAAAATTGTGCATTTCATGTACTCTCAAAATACGTTTATACTTCACAGAGAAAGAAAGAAAAACATTTATGTTACATGTAACGCAGTGTTGATTTTGAATTACTTGTTTTTCAGGCCAACATAAAAGTATCTGCAAGTAATAAATCAAATAAGCAACCTAATAAAGCCAAAAATATTGCTAGCAAAAATTGTATCAGTACTGAAGGCAGCGAGTGTTAGTGAGGGTACAGGATTAGCTGAAGGCGGTAGTAAAGAACAATCAACTGCCACAGTATCTAGTAAATAACTTAGGGCCTTGCGAGAATTGTCACAATAGAGAAATAGGAATAGTGTTTGTGTCATGTGCAAACGCTATGTTTTGTAAAATGTGCGCTCAACCAGTATGCGGAACGGGGGACTCCCGTTTGCCTACAATCCCGATTGCCAACAGCTTCGTTTGCCCACAACATTTTGCCTACAGCTTTGTTTGCCGACATTCCTGATTGCCGACATTCCCGATTGCCTACAAGCATTATTGCGCACATGTAATAGTTAAAAATACGAACGTACGTTTGCGCACATGGCCAAACACATTGCACACATGACTTTATTGCACACAAACAGATTGCACACATGACATATTGCGCACATATACATTGCACACATGACTTATTGCGCACATTCACGTTATATTGCACACAATGTCGTAGGCTTATCGTAAAATCAGCCTTTTTGCAAAAAGGCTAGCGTTTTTGCGAAATGCCGGCCTTTTGCGAAAGCATTTGATCGTTTCTAAGACTAACGTATTTTAGACTTTTGCAAAGTGCCTAGCCTAACACCAGCCCATGTGGTGCCAAAAAGCCTAAAGTGCGTTCAGTCTTATTGGGAAACGATCAGTGCTTCGCAAAAGGCCGGCCTTTCGCAGAGGCTAGTCTTTTTGCAAAAGAGCTGATTTTGCAATAAGCCTGCGACATATGTGTGCAATATAACGTGTATGTGCGCAATAAAGTCATGTGTGCAATGTGTATGTGCGCAATAATGTCATGTGTGCAATCTGCTTGTGTGCAATAAAGTCATGTGTGCAATGTGTTTAGCCATGTGCGCAAACGTACGTTCGTATTTTTAATTATTACATGTGCGCAATAATGCTTGTAAGCAATCGGGAATGTCGGCAATCGGGAATGTTGGCAAACGAAGCTGTAGGCAAAATGTTGTGGGCAAACGAAGCTGTTGGCAATCGGGATTGTAGGCAAACGGAGCCCCCCCTGCGGAACGTGCCGTAGACTCGTGATGAATTACATTACCGTTTCTTTCTCATAGTGCCCTTATATTTGCAAAAAATTTTCTATAAGGTTTACTGTATTAGTAATTTCTACTATATTTTTATTTTTATAAAATTTTTATTTTTAAGATAGGTATAAAATTATAAGGTGTGATTTATATGGAAGGGCTTTGAAGCTACCGTTTCTTATGATAAACTTTCTCATAAATTACCTATAGAGGATTAATATTGTTAAAAAATCGCAGTAATGAAGACGCTAGGATGAGGTACACGGTTTTAATTTTCGAGTCTTGTCATATCAATATTTAAGTATAAACCATATGTAAAATAATAATTATACGTATTTAATGCCGCATAAGAATAGCATACATGTAATATTTTTGTAATGTAATATTTTCTTATATAACTATACATATAACTGTAAGCAATGATTGAGAGAGAATCGTTTTATTAGTCACATTTTACGCACATAAGTCCTCACACGCCCGCACGCACGCATAAATAGCAAATATGAAAAATTACACGTTTTATATAAAACGATAGTATATACATACTTTTATCATGCAGCCGTCAGTACATACAATACATATACACAAACTGAGGTTTTTAAGTGTTAATATATTATTTCTAAAATTACACATAAAAAATGGCAAAAAATGTTTTAGCCGATAATTATAAAATCTGCAAGGAGAAAAATAGTGATAAAATCTTTTATTAAAATCGATTTTTAAGCTTATTTTAAAAAATTATGCAATTTGCAATATATACAGTAACATAATTTTTAAAGAGTAAATATGAGTATTCTTTACATGAGTTGTCTTGTTTAATTATTCTATAATACGCATGAAAATATTAACGTATAATTATAAAAAAATTAATAAGTTGCGAGATATATTACTTTTCAGAATACGTCAGAATAAAATATATCGTTAACTATTGACTTTGATATAATTCTACTTTAATATTTTTATATACAGAATAATTGGAAGAATTATATTATGTAAAAGAGAATCATATAATCCCATTTAAAAAAATGGCGAAAATTTTCATGTTATTTAAATGGTAAATTTTTTCGCGGAAATTGATTTTACTTTATTTCCTGCCCCTCCAGACCATACAACTTTTATATCAAACATTTCTTGCTATAACGTGTACCATAGATCGTAACGCTTTAAGTGCTGGCTGTATACATGTTATTTTTAATAAAAAAATATTATGTTCCTTCTTATAAAAATGTTTGCGATTATTCATGTGTCTACAATCATGACAAAAACATGCGTGGTGTTCAAAGAGTTTCTTACCTTTTTCTTTATACAAGGTGACAAGACATATAGTTTATTGAACCAAAATTATGTAAATCTATCTTTTATAATTAACCTCTAACAATAAGCGTGAACATATTTTTATATGCGTAATAAGTCTAGTTAAAAGTTAAGATGTGTAAAATTTGTATTATTTTGGCTTTATCCGTATACAGAGATTCAATATAGGTATATTCAGTTGTGTGTATTCCGCATACACAGAATAATATTGAATCTGTATATACGGATAAAGATAAAATACTATACAGACTAAATATAAAATAAATTCTGTATATTTCTTGAATATCTATTTTCTCTAGAGTGGTCACCCTGCCAAGTAGTAACCGTGCCCGATGTTGCTTGACTTTTTTGATCGAATGGGCTAGCGATGATCCTCTGGCTCTAATACTTCCTTCTTGCTTATATTCGTATATAACACATCTTTATAGTGTTCAAAAATCTTGTAATGATATATCAATTGGCAAATATTAAAAACAATGCAACAACAATTGATATACAAATGGACTATTAATAATATTAATCGATATTAAATAATTAATTAATATTAATTAATATAAAATAATAATATTAATATATGAATGTAAGATTTGTGATATATTCAACACAATATAATATAATAACGTTAATAATATTAGAACGCCTAAAGGCACTGGCTAGACACAAGGTAAAGATTTTGGCGTTTTCAGGGGCCTATTATACAATGATTTACAAGTTAATAATATTAGTAAAAAACAAAGCTTTTTTACTAATATTATTAACTTGTAAATTATTGTGCAATAAGCCCTAGGTGTGTATGTTGGATATTCACTTATCTGTCTACGCATATTGAGTTCTTATTCGCATATTCGATTTTATTTACAATTAAAAATTTAAGGCAAAATCACTAACAATAAAACATGGTAAAATCAAAATGCTAATAATTGCGATTATATTCAAAATCTATACACACGGGTCCAGGAGTTCTAATTTTAACATACATCTAGTGTGTGCGACACTTTGTTTCAAAGTATTTAATGCTCATGAGACACAAAAATTACTTTTAGTAAGAAAGGGCGAGTAAATAGGTTGTGCTAAGAACAACACAAAATGCAAATATGTATTGTGAAGTACTTAAATGTTGTTCCATGGAATAGATTTTTTAATTAAAGTGATAAATAAATATGAACAATTTTGATAGGTTTCACATAAACTTACATTGCAAATATGTATAATGACTACACCAAATTCAGTATACACCAATTTTTAAAGAATAATATGATGTTGGTCTCTCCATACTCGCTATTATTCATATATACTGGGAGGGTATAAACAACTCCCAGACAATTTTAGATATTGAACTCTGTATACAGATGTCCGGATATACAAGTCGAATATACTGGAATACATATGTATGTATAAACAACATTTGATATTGAACTCTGTACATAGAGATGTCCGGATATACAAATCGAATATAGGGGAGACCGGGGCTAACTCGACACGATTTTTTCAAAGGCAATTTTCAACAACTAATTAAAATTTTCAGCGAATTCAATGGTACACATTTAAAGAGTGTTCCTTTAGGTACAAACTTGTATAAGGAAGTTTTGCTGTACGTCGCTTTGTTTTGCCCCCAGGAGAGGAAAAGTGACGCAAAGACAAATTTTCAAATTGAAAAATGCCGGGGCAAACTCGACACTTTGTCTAATCGATACAATTTAATCTAAACTTATTTTTTATTGTCTAAAAATAAAATACGTTGTTTATCGTGTATTTAGAAAGTACAAAAATTCGGAATAAAGCAAAACAATCATTAGAAATAATGAGAAAAAAAATTGTTGAACTTTCAATTATCTTCCTCTGAACTCATGTCTGAAAAACAATTAAAGCGGAGTCTACAATGAAAATTTAAGGCGTAAAATTTAAGTTTTAAGCCTTAAGCCGTAAGAAATTGACAAATCACAATCAAATATGAGAAGAATACCCGACTGTGATTTGTCAATTTCTTACGGTTTAAGGCTTAAAGCTTAAATTTTACGCCTTAAATTCTCATTGTAGATTCCGCTTAATGCAGGTAAACTCGCGATCGGCCATGCATGCAATGTTGTCATGAGCCATGATAAACGATAATTTGTCTTGACACCTCAAATATTTCTGCAGCATGTTTGATCTTTATTTTTTCCTTTTTACGGCAAGTACAGCTTCTTTCATTATTTCCTTATCTATCACTGGTCTTTTTCTATTGTATGTACAAACTATTTTGCTGCAAGCCAAAAGCAAATGACTTATTTACAACGCTTTATCGAAATAGATTAGTGTCGACTTTGCCCCGGTGGCGTGGTGTCGACTTTGCCCCAAACGTCGTTTTTCACTTTTGTCACTCCAAAAACATAAGAATTTTAAAAATATGCAAAAACTATTATCGGATTCGTATAGAGCATCGAATTTCCCATCAAAATCACTTAATGGTAGATTTATAAGAGTAAAGCTCGATCAAAGAGTAGAAATTTTCGAGAGATCAGAAAAATTACTTTCTACCGTCGAAAATGCTTATGTCGCACTAGAAGTTACACCATAACTCAGAATGTCACCAAATTCCGTTGACAACGCTGGCATATAAAGACGCATTTACCATAGGAAAGGCAAGTTTCTACGATCGATGTAAATAGGCAAAAAGCCTAGTGACAAGTTTGCACCGGTGTCGAGTTAGCCCCGGTCTCCCCTACTTACGATTCGGGTCTCTGTATAGGGGAGACCGGAGCGAGATCGACAGTCTTTATTCGGTGCCGATTTTTAACAACAAAATAAATAATTTTAGTTAAATGTGGTATACCGCTGTAAAGAGTGAACCTTTAGTTACAAAATTTATACAGGAAATTTTTGTCTACGTTGCTTTGTTTAACCGGTATAGAGCAAAAACGACAACCTTGGAAAAATTGAAATCTCAAAAATGCCAGGGCAGAGTCGTCACTCCATAAATACATAATTCCGATTATGAAAACTAATAGGATACATTTTATTAATTATTTGTTAATAGAAAAATGTAAACATTTATTAATTAAAGTGTTAAAATGTTTCATTACTTTGTTTTTGTGTGTGTGTACGGATTCTATAACTCAAGAACTAATCAACCAAATATTAAAGAAATATATATGAAATAGGGGTAAAAAAGACTGAAAAATATAATAAAATTAGAAAATTTTCCAATATTATAAAAGTCCACCCCGGGTGCTTACTGACGAATTAGCCCCAAACACAAGTTTCAGGTTTGATCGCCCACGAAATATTAGACATCAACGATAATGAAAAAACTACACTGGATTCATGTTCAGCATGTATTACTCTATATAATCACATACCTCGAGATTTGGAGAGCAAATATTATTACAGATATTACAAAATTTCCACGCGCAGAAAATTTCACTTTTACCTTCCGAAAACACGTTTTCCTTCGTAAAAATCTTAACACGGCAGGTAACCTCCCGAAACTCCATTGGTCACATGGGTACCATAAGCAGCATTTACAATGTTAATAGCGAGTTTGCACAATATACAGGTTCCGAGATATTTGATTTGACGATTTCACCCCGAAGACGTTTTCGCCCCGGTCTCCCCTACTTAAAGGAATATATTGGTAGTGAATATCCAGATACACAGGCCATGGAATAGGATACACATATTCAATATACGGGTACAGAAACTTTGTATACGCATACATAAATTGTGTATACCTTGTATATACATTTTCGCTAAGGATAGCTGCCCTTGTGTGACGGTGTGACAAAGTGTTTTCGGGCGGGAAAGTTTCCTCGAACTTTCTCCAAAGAAGCGTCAGGATGGAGAACACGGGACACGGACATACGACATGACTGCCAGCTCATTCCGCACTTCACTGATGTGTCCGCGGACAAGTTCAAATTAGCTGCAAGTGCGCCAACTTGCGGAATGCCGATTGGTGGTCGCTCGCTCTACTGCACTGCACTCCTTCTCAAGAGAGGAAGAGACCGGCATAGAAGGATATATATATAATGCATATATTTCTAATCGAAAAATGTCAATTTTAAGAAAGTTATATTTTTGACACAAAATATCGCGTTGCGTGACATTAAATATTTTACGTACCGTGAAATACCTTATCGATGTATAGGATGTATACGTATAAAGACGACGAACGGTCATGCATAGTGGAATATGGAAAAATCATAATTCATGGTCAAAGTACGACGGTATTCATATTACGGCACGTGCATCGGACTGTCGGTATGCGGGCATCTTACACGGAATTTGATGCAGGTATGCCGAGCAGGACGATCGTGTGACGCCAGTGGTACACTGAAGCTGTTGTCGAATCGACATAAAGGAGCCTTGCTATCATGATCCCCTTCAGCTGCCAAATCCTGACTCCTGAGGACGATCCCATCTACGAGAGCCTCAACACTCGAGGCTGTCTCTTGGCCATGAAAGCCATCGTAAATGGGACACTCTGCTATTCCTCGATTTCGCTAATCGCTCTTCTCTTCGTCTTCCAGATACGTATCCAATATTCGACGCAATAAACACACGGACGGTTCAATACTAACATTCGCGTGATCAACACGGCTTCTAGTTAAGTCCCTGCTATCACTTGATAATTCCTTCTCTTTATTGAATACCTTAAGGGGGGAAACCCATTTGTCGGGTCCAAAAAATCGATTTTTTGGAAATAGTCTTAATCGATTGCTAAACTATTCAAGAATATCCTCTGAAAATTTCAAGTCGATATCTAAAGTATTTACGAAGTTACAGCTTGTAGACGAGCCGGGCGAGCTGCACCCTGTATTACCTTCAAAAACTTTAAACGCGTTTTTCTCGAAACGTGTTTTTTTTATTTGTGTGCAGGATTGAAAGAATTCTACTGAACCGATTGGACTCTATTACGGCTCATTTTAAAGATAATTAAATTCTCTTGAATATGACGATTTCTGATTTAAAAAAAAAAATTTTTTAACGTTTTTTTTTGACATTTTAATGTCATTTTTTATGCGAAAAATACATAAATTGTGAAAAAACATGCAATTGCAATTTTTGTTTTAAATATCTCGACGTCATATAGAAGCTACTATCCTAAGCTTTAAAAAAAACTTTGGTTTTTTGGTTTTAGATAAAAATTAAGGACGCTATCCTACACATAGTGATTAGCGAGGCGAGATGCAAATGGCCGCCATTTTGATATTAAATTCCAATATTTTTGCACGAAAAAATTATTTTGTAATCTTTAATTATATGTTAAAATGTCATAAAAATTTCAAAGCGTTTAGAGTCATTATACCCGAGAAAAGAAATTCCTAAAAATCATGCATTTTTTGACCCGACAAATGAGTTTTCCCCCTTAAGTCTTTAATGGCCCAGATAGCAAAATCGGAGAGGAGCACGTCTTGCAATGTATGTGCTGCATATTCTATCGACAGAATGATATGTCAATATTCTAGCAGGTTATGCCGTTTCAGTTAATGCCACCAGAAACGCAGCAAAAATCAAGCACAACATGCATCACGATGTAATGGCAGAAATGCGGCAAAAATTGAGCAGAGATTACCAGCATAAATAGAGCAAATTTCAAACATCGTATACTGGCACAATGTGTCCAGCAGAATGCACACTAAGATTGCACATAACTTGCTATCACAGTGTAACAACAGATTGTCAGTAGAAATCAAACTTGTCTGCAAGTACGCTATGATGGCAGAAACGCAGCAGAAATTCAGCATGCTCTGTCGTCATATGAATTAAATTGGATAAAGATTTTCGAAATAATTCAATGGCGATAGATGGCATCCGATATGATCTGTTTCTCGTATTTAAAATTTTACGAACAATGCTATAAGTACGGTGTCAAGAGACACGACAGCGTCTCGCGCCAAGCAGCGCCTAAGTTTAAGATAAATCATGGTACGACACAACTTTTGTATCAGTTGTATCGTAGAGTCCACTCTCATATAATAAAGAGAGTGGCACACTTGAAAAATAACATGTTGAAAATAATAATTCTCAATATGTATGTATAAAGAAAATTTCTGATAAATTAACATAGATTTTCTCATATTACGAGTATATACAATATATATTGGCGAAACATATGTCATTCTTATTTTGTATGAGTTTTTCTGAAAAACGTTCCAATTCGTATAAAAATTCTGAGAAAATATGAAAATTTTTATAGAAATTCTGATTAAAATATATACATATACATATTGTATATATGTATATATATTAAAAATAATTCTATAAAATATTTTTCCATCAGGAAAATCCTGATTCATTTCTGCCCTGTTTCTGCTGCCACATCGTGACAACATATCATGCTCGATTTCTGCTACACATCTGCTGTCGATAACTAATATTGCAGGCTCTGTTTGTTATTAGCTGCATTTCTAACGTCATATCGTGACGGCATACCGTGCTTTGTTTCTGCTGCATTTCTGCCATCGCATTGTGCTGGCATATTGTGCTGGCAGGACCAAAGCTTAATAAGGACGCAGCGGAGCGGAATCTGCTGCAAGTTCGTGATTGAATCTGCTGGCATACTGCTGGCATACGGCTAGCATTTTGCTATCTGGGGGAGTAATTATCTCCCTACTGTATATAAATACAAATCAGCAGCATTAGTCTATAGCTTTGTAACGTGGACAATAAATTTGATCTCCTAATTCTGAATTTACAATTGCGTGAGGATATTTTATAGTTGGCAAACGCAATTTTACGAAAACAACTGACTGACAAGACACTGAGTCTCCTATGACCTATGTTATAAATTACGTAACTATTAAGTTTCCAAATATTCCGATACTAATCCGCGGATACAAGTATCCAAGTTTTTAATAGATAATGTAAGAGAATTGTTTAAAATATTACGGATGTGGCATTCTTTTTAATTCGTACACTCGTCGTATTTACATTTTTACGCAATGCTCATGATTAATCTGACTTGCAAGCGTTCGCCATTTCGCAACATGCAAAAAGCAGCGTGCACCGCATTTCCAGTTCACAACCTTCGCGGCTCGTTTCAACTCTCTCAAATATAATTTTGCTTTCGGTACTTTTTGGGTAAGGTTCCCGAACGCGATCTTGATGACATTAACCTGATGCGGTTAATTTAACGCACGACGCCGCGCGTAGCCGTTATTTTAGCCACTTGTAAAAGCTATCGTAGATAATTAGATCAACCTTATCCTTTCTCAGGCCTTTCGACTCTCTTTTATCTTACTTATATGTATACATTACTTTTGACTGAAATAATCATGAAATGACGTCTAAATATAGAGAGAAAATTGTCATTTTCCTTATGGCGCGGCTTAGAAGAAAAATGTAATAAAATGTAATAAATAAGAGACTTGATGGATTGACGTATCGTAACATTCCTATGTTTTTACGAGAGAAACTACGTTGCCGGAGATTGTGAGAGGATAAGAAAGACCATGGTGTAAGTAACAAGGTAAAGCATTCCCGACGTTGCGCAGTCGTTAAATTTTTGAGCCAATCAGCGCACGACCTGTTTTGCAAGAAAAGCAATATGGCTGCTCCTGTCAGTGCGTCATCTGTCACGAGTGTCACATCGCGGTCACGTCCGTCACCCGTCGCGTGCGTCTGTTGTCAAAGCGTCGTTTCCCGGTAAAAACTTTTTTCATATAAAAATATATTAAAAAACATATAAATTTATATATAATTAAATATGTTTATATATGTTTATACATGTTTTTTTTTCTTCTACAATAATGTTTGTTCGTATATATTACAGGAAAAAGAATCATTTTTAGATTCTCTTTTTTATTCTTTTTCCTGTAATATATACCTACGAACAGACATTATAGAAGAGAAAAAAAACATGATTAACATAAACATGATCATTAACACTATCATTAACATAATTATTTTATTACATGATTCACGCATTTTTATTTCTTATAATCAAATTTCACTTTGAAGTGAGCGGCGCGCCTACAAACAGGTCGCCTTCTGATTGGTTCAACCGCCAAAGCTGCCGCCATTATGTGCAATGCTTCACCTTGTTACTTACACCATGAGAAAGACAATATACAGCGCTGGTGCGAAGAAAGAAACAAAACAAAGGAAAAGACAAAGCGATGGGGTATATTAAAGAAAGAATGACAAAAGAGAAGTACAACAGAACAGAGCAGTGAGTCTGGCGGATGGAAGTTAGAGGGTGAAAAGAGAAACTGAACAGGACAGGTTGCAAAACAAAGGATATTGCATCATATCTTGATGATGAGCGCACATCCTCTCTCTTGAAGTCAAAGAGATGAAATATTCCTAAATTTTCAGAATTACAGAATATGGTTAAAGATATACGATTATTTTTATCGCGCGGAAGGACAAGTGCAGCGATAATATCAAATATCGTAAAATAAAGATCAGAACATATCAGGAGATAGAAAAATAACGAGAACTCGAAGCAAAAATAATAAATTGCAACCAAGAGAGAAAGGGAGAGAAAGAAAGGAAAAAATAGAATAGGGCTTTGCCCTAAAAGATTTTGGAGCATTGTTCCGTATTTTTGTCACTACGTTGATACGGCGTCACGTACAGCGAGTACAGCAATACGCGTAAAACATTTACTCGCGTACTTGAGGTTGGCGTGGCCGCGCGCTGTCGACGCTCGATTTTACTGCCGCGAGAAATGCAGTGGCGCTCGATCGGATTCGAGCGGGTCCGCATTGCCCGGATAGCTCTATACGGCTGTCTGGATTTTGGGAATGCCGCCGGACCTAATCTCTGGCAGATCAAGCGGCGGGCTGGTAGCGCGCGCGACCGTCCGCGAATCAAATCAATCGGTGACAAATAGACTGAGCGAGCGAACGAGCAAGCCCCCTCGTCTTCGGCGGTATATAACGTTGCCATCGAGTCGTTGCGCTCGATCGCCGAACTTGATGGAATTTGATGGAGATTTTGCGCCGTAAACGAGGAGCAATTCCGCAAAACTCAATCTCGCTACTTACACTTGTTTCGAGAGAGTGCGTCGTGCCAGCTGTACCATCGGGCACACGTGATTCGGAAAATTGATTTGAATAACCGATCGCGCGTTAATCCACCCATTTTAATCCCGAACGGTAGAAATGTCGCGTTTCTATCCACGATTAATTGTAATCGCCGCGCAATCTCCCTTTTCCAAAATGTAACCAGACATTCTCTCCGATACTTTATCTATTCACTTCATCTATTCCGTGTGCAAATTTATTTTTGTATAAAAATTTTTAATTTGTTTTTGGATATAAGATATGTAATGAAATAAATTTTTATACATTTTATTTTGGTGATATGTATATTAGACAGAGAGAATCGGTGATCGATTGATAGCTTTTGATATTTGACATTGATACGCAATAACGATGCAACATCAATTTTAATGCTATATTATACTTCTTCTTCTTCTACGGCGTTACAGTCCTAAAAAGGTCCTTAGCCTCTGTGAGAATTGTCTTACATTCTTCTCTATTCCTTGATTTTGTCCTCCAATTATGTATGCCAAGTCGACTGATGTCGCCTCTCACCTTGCACCACCAGCGGTTTCTCGGTCTGCCCCTCGGTCTTTTGTTGTCGATATGGTTTTCAAAAATTTTCTTACACGGATTGTTAGTTTCCATCCTATTCATGTGCCCCAGCCATCTTAGTCTGCCGATTTTGATATGAGAGATAATATCTATGTTATTGTAAAGTTGATATAATTCCGTGTTTCTTTTCCTTCTGTATTCATTCGCTCCTGTTCTGGCTGCGCCGAATATTCTTCTCAAAATTTTTCTCTCCAATCTCGCCAGTTTCTCGGCATCGCCTGCTTTCAAGGTCCAGCCTTCCGAGCCATATGTGATTATGGGTCTTATCAATGTTTTATGGATGGTTGTTTTTGTAGCTCTGGACACGTCCTTTGATCTTAGTAGTCGCGTGAGTCCAAAATAGGCTCTATTGGCATTGCCTATTCTGTGGTTAATTTCCGTTGTTTCGTCATTGTCAGATGTTATGATTGAGCCGAGATATTTAAATTGGTTTACGACTTCAAATTTGTAGTCGCCGGTTTTTAGGCTTGGTCCAATTCTTTTTTGGGCTGTAATGCTATGTTATTACGCTTACGTAATCCATACGAATTTCCATCTATAATTCTTGCGCAAATATAAAACAAATATCCATAACAAACGAATACTAATAATAACTGACAGATATTCAATAAAAAAATTTAATCCCTAAAGAAAGTGCTTTAGAACAGCAAGATTGAATGAACTCAACCCCGATTGTTATAATTCGAATATCGTGAAATCTCTTGACGACGCTTCGGATAATCGATCACCCAGTTAGATAGATGATACACTTAACAAGGGGTTCGACTCTTGAGAATAGTTGTGGGCGATAAATAAGTGGTTGGAGATACACAAATGTCGATAAAACGCCGCCGACAAAATACCGTCGAACTCCTTTTGCGGAAAAACCGTTGCCAATCGATGCGATCCGTAAAATAAAGCACTGAGTAGTAAGTATGACTGCAGAATACAGAATCGCGTAGCGGCCGTAAATTGCTTCGTTCTTCTTTGACGTGCCGTGCCGAAACGCTGGGGAGATTCTTGGAACGTCGATTTCCCCGTTTCATTTCCAATGGTGATAAAAATAACATCAAAGACGAGACATTTAATCGCGCGACACGATCACTTGCTCGTTAATGCGCGACATCGGTTGCGCAATTGTCGAAACATTACTCCATAACGGCGCGCCTTCGACCTGCAGATTTACTTCAGGATCGCGGAGCGCTTCCGCGCGCCCGCCAGGATCTTCCATTTTTTGCGAGCAGGATGGCGCGTATTCCGCGCGCATCCGCGTATGAATTTTGCAATCTCTAGCGCTTGTATTATATTAAAGAAATTAATGTAAGCAGCGCACGTTCCTCTAAAGTCGATACAATTCCCATATACACGGAGACTACGAATATATTGATATAAACGAATATCCGCACCGATTCGAATCGCTGATATTCGATAGTGCAAGATGGGAATATCTGGATATCTAATACAATATATTCCGTGTTCCATCCAACTACGTCGAATAGCTACGCGGCAGTAGCACGAGGAAAGGAAAATCGTCTCGTTGCTGCGATTCTTATGCAAGTTTATCGGAGACATCGTACCCCGATGAGAAACACGTGGTCCTCTGAAGGGCGACTCTAAGCAATTCCGCCAGATCAGCATTTAATGAAATAATACCGGGCTTTGCCGTAACTTCACCGCGAACAATTGAACAGTGTGTCGCAACTCCTTCTGTTTGATCCCGCGACATCACAGCAGGCGCGGACGGTGTTAGAAAACCGCGCGCAATGGAAAAAGCATAACGCTGACTCAATTTAAGGATGTATAACACATATGTCAAAATAAAGATAAAATTCTAAAATTTTCAGAGATTGTAGCTTTTATTATCCCGGAAACACTTGCAAAATTTTAACTCTGTTGTCTGGCTCGTTTAAAAGTTATAGCTGTTTGAAGTTTAACATGCGTTTTCTTATGGAAATAAAGAACATTGCCCCAGTGAGAAATAACAGGTCGAAAAGACGACTATTAGACGACTTAGGCTTCAAAAATAAGAGGACTTACAATTAGTCATCTAATAGTCGTCTTTCCAACTCTAATAGTCGTCTTTTCAACCTTATTTCTCACTGGGGCGGCAAATGTGGACGATAAACGCATAGAACTAAAAAAGATAAAATTCTGAAAAAAATCCAGTGTGTAGAATACAGATTGATAAATCTGCACAAAAAAATTCAGTGCGATCGTGTGACTTGTTCTCGAGATATGCACGAAAAAGTGGAGAAAATTAGCTTACTTTGTGGTTTTTCAGCCATCTGACTGCTGAGACGTGGCAACGTTGCACTGCACGCCGCATGGCGATGTTTTCGACGTTTATCTTATTGTCGTTGACATTTTCATATTCTTCCATCGAAACTGGCTGTGTATCGTCGGAAATATTCCTTGCCCCTCCAGAAGAGAGGTTAGAATCGAACTTTTTCTGTCTGATACAAATTTTTGTAAATAAATACTTTCCGTTTACTCGGGCATCGTAAATTTTTTCTCCCACTGTCCGATAATTTTTTTAGCCATTTGTACCGCGATTCTGACACTAATTTTCCCTTATAACAAAATTTATCGTACGTTGTCAGTATAACCTGGGCGAAGTATCGATAATGTGATATCGCGACGCGCGGCGCGGAGAACAGCATCTAGAACTACCAACGCTAGGAAATAAGCGGTGTTGCCACATTTCATCGTCTCTGGTATCACTATTTTTAATAATTTTCAAGCATTTAGCAAGTAATTTTCCAACTTTCTTTTTGATTTCTTACTTCTACCGACTCTTATCAACCATTTTTAAGAATCGCCAGATTCCTAAAACTTGAGTAATATTTGCGAATTTTTCGTTTTTAACGATTGAAATCGGGGCATATTCTCAGCCAAAAGTTTCTCGTTGGAAGTCATAAATATCGCTAATTATTATACAAGGTGTAATAACATCCGTTTGACGATATTCTATGCTTACGGATGTTTCCAGCATTCACACAGTTGTTATAATCGAGATTTCTCAGATTAGCGTACTTTTTGCTGGGATTGTATGTGTGAAGCATCCTTAAATTGTCACATACGCCAGCAAGAAACGCGCCGCAACGAAGAGAGATATCACGCAGATCCCGGGAGGATTTATTTCGTTGCATCCCGCGCTTTGCGTCCACCCGCCATCGCTAAAAGTGACAAGATTTCAACCCCTTGTTCCTTTTGACATTTTCATCCTTTTTATCTTTTTGCACCTTTCCCTCGCATACCGTGCCGTTATGGAGAGTTTCTCTGTGAATCCGCAACAAATGTCCTGCTCATAAATATCGACGTCCACGCGTATCGCTGGATAATTCATAGGAAACGACTAGAATGGAAATCGACGGTTTAAACCAACACGAAATGATATATTATTTACAAAATAAGATAATTATTTATCAAAATATAGCATTCAATCATTATTAAATATAATAATTTTTCACTTCTTTAAATGGATACATTTTGTATATTCGTGCCTTTTCTTTACAAGTGTGTAACTTTACTAAAGAATTACATTCTTTTCGATTTTTATCTGCTTAATATCGGCGGTAAACGTCGTGCCAAGAAACTCGGGAAATCACTTGACAGAGTTTCCGAGCGTTATTTATTTTTAAACCACGGCACGGCGCACCTATTTAAACTTTCTGCAACCTTCGGAAGGATAATCCACGATCTTCTAAAGGGCGAGCTCTGACGAAATTTTCCGCGTCGAATTCAATAATGGTGAATTTACGCGTGACGCTGCGCTGGCGTGGTAGCGCGCAAACTTTTCTACACAGGCACAATTTCCTGCGATCGCAAAGTTCTTTCGGTCTTTTCACCTTCGTTATTGTATCAGCCCCGCGGCACAGGCACTTTCAGCGTGCCATGCCGCGCCGCGGCATAAAACGATGTGCTCTATATGCACCGTCCGGCGCATTACCGGCTTAACATCCCCGGGAAAAATCTTTTCGCGGTCATAAAGGAATTTTGACGCGTCAGAAAAAAAGGGCGCGTCACGTTCGTAACGTAACGGAAAAAATTTTTTCGACGTTTTACGAATTTTTTTCTATCTGATCGAGAGAAAAATATCTGCACGAAAAATGACACGGAGTGTTTATATATTGAATAATGCAGACATCTTTGGATGAAAAATGTTATATATTTTTAGAGAAAAAATATCATGTTTATTTGCAAAATATAAATTATTTGTAGTTATCTGTGTTATCATGTGTTATCTTTGTTATCTTTGTTATCTGTGCTACCTGATGTATTTGTGTGTAAGACTATAAGCATAATACTATACTATGCTATAAGTTTAAAATCTTCTTTATTTTAATCGACTCGATTGGCTAATTGTCGTGACATTATCGTCAAGACATTTCCGACCATGGATTTTGGGCACGATTACAATAACTCCGGCCCCTTCATTTGACTGTGGTTCCTGGTAGTACTTGTTACGCTGAAAAAAAAATTACATAAGTCTTATAGGGCTAACTGCTCTAGTTTTCGAGATATACAGTGTTAAAGTTAAAAATAAATAATATATAATAAATTTTTGGTATTTATGCATAAAAGGGGCTTTTTCTCCGATTTCGTTCATTTTTAAATATGTTGTTGGGGGAGTCTTCCCGAGTCATTTCATATATAAGGGTCGGACTCAAATAGCTTCAAAGATATAGGCTAAGAAAGGATAAAAATAATAAATACAAGAATAAAGGTTTGATGATGATTTATTCAACACTATCATTAGGAATCTGAAAGATTTTAGGCATTGCATCAAGGAT
>JASTWQ010001190.1:0-24468 GCA_035220615.1 Leptothorax acervorum
TTTTTTCGCTGTGAATAACGTCTCTCGCAATCCGTAAACTTTTGCGTTAACACACAACCTACTGCTACTGGGCTGCATCCGCTATTACTCTTGTTTTCGCGTCTTTGTCATATATCCCGAGGGTCTTTGCGTAATCAGTCTTCCTTTAGCGTTTAAATGATTCATCCTGTTCCTTTCCCCAAATAAACTTTGCATCCTTCCGTTCATCTGCGCAGTGGTTCGTTATCGTCGCTAAATCCGCAATAAATGCCGCACAAAATTTACCAGTCCCAAAAAACTACGAATCTCATCCGCCGGTTGTGGGGGGTCTGAATCTCTGCACCGCCTCTACCTTCGATTGTAACGGTTGATATCCTGCACCCGAAATACGGAACCCCATAAATACAACTGCTTTCCAAATACACATTTTTCTCTATCAACGTTAAACCGGTTCCCGTAATCTCTCAAGCACTTGCTTTAATCTTTTATCGTGTTCCTCTTTTGTTCTACCGCCGACAAAGATGTCATCAATGAAATTTTTTGCTCCCTCAATTCCTTTCAATATTGACTCAATGATTCCCTGATACATTTCTAGAGCACAGCTAATACCGAACATTAATCGTTTGTATCTATATAGCCCCGTATCGGTTACAAAGTCGTAATATCTTGCGATTCTTCGTCTAATTCTATTGGTGATACGCGGACTTAATATCTAATGTGCCGAACCATTTATTTTTTTTCACCGTATCTAAAATCTTATCTAATATTGTAACGGACGTCGTCCCGGGACACTTTAAAAAGTGAAGGGCAGTTTTCCCATGCTACCGGGCGCGTCCACAGGTTGCGGATAGTGGAACGTCAGGGGGTGGTCCCTCTGGATAGTGTGAATAACAATCGGAGACTTGTCTCTGAGCGGAATAAGCGATCGCGGACAAGGGAATCAAAAACCCGAAACCATAATGGAAGAGAGTAATATAAATAGATATACCCCAGGAGGTAACCCAGAAATGGGAATCCTTCCACTTCCTTGGATGTGGCTGAGCTCCGATCGGATTCTGGGGGGGGGGGGGGGGCTCAATATTGCTCGATTCGGAGCCGACAGTGGGACACTTGGCTGTCGGAATCACTCTACAAGCGTCAAGTGGGACAATGGAGATTGCTACTCCTGCAGGGGGGGAGTCCGGGAGCATCTCTTCTCGGCGGAGAAAGTACAGATCGACAGGGCGACCGATGACGAGCAATCGCTTAAAGGTGGCAGTGTTGACTGTATGGACTCCGACGTCGAGAGGGATCTTCTTGACTCAGAGGCCGACATAGCTTGCCAGGAGGAAGCAAGGTCCAAAAAGAAAGAGATGACGGCAGCTCAAAAGGCTAGAAAGCCTACAGAAATGCCCTGTCATTTCTGAAAAAGATGAGCAACAAGAAGGATGAAGAACTGACCACCAGGGACAGGGAACTCATCAAACTGAATAAGAAAAAGGTCTCCAAATTTGAAGCCGAACATCAGCAACAAAAATTGGAGACGATCACCGAAGAAAGAGAGGTAGCAAGGACTAGGCCGGCAAAAAAGCTACAGAGGGCCAACGCTACGGTGGAATCTCCAAAGCCGGACAAACCCAATTTGCCACCTTCTGAAAAAAAAACGGTAAAGAGGGTGCGATCGGGCGACGGAGAGGAAAGCGAAGCGAAAAGGGTCAAACCCTCGATAAGCTTCGATTCGCCCGAGGATTGTCGGATTGCCATCATAGATGGTTCTGATCCGGATGGCAGGATGACGGCCGAAAGGTGGATGGAGGTGGAAACGAGGATTCTGCTGGCCATAGCCGAGCTGGATGGCGATGGTTGCGAGGAGGTCGACTTCGACGGGGCCGGCTGGCAGAAGGGTGTCAAAGTTGTTGGATGCAACAACAGAAAGTCACGCGACTTTCTAACGCGTCATCGGCAGCTGCGGCAAACTCTGGCAAGGGGCCCGACTCGAGGTCATTCAGATGTCGCAACTACCGCTGAGGAAGAAAATCTCACTGTGGATCCCACCTCCGGTTCCGGAAGGGGACGATACCGTGGTGAAGATTTTGGGTAAACAAAATAAAGGCCTGAAGACTTAAAGCTGGAGGATTATCTCATCGGCTAAGAGCCAAAATGGCAAAGGAAAGGACTTCGTCTTACGATCGATGACGAGTCTATGGATTCTCTTAGGAAGTCAAAAGGAAGCATCAAATTCGGCTTGGGTACGCTGAAAGCGAGGCTTCCAAATGACAAGAGCAGCGCGACGGCCAGGACTTCGGGTGGTTCAGATTAATCTGAATCACTGCGAGGCGGCCACGGAGGACTTGATGCTGTTCATGACTGAAGAGAATGTGGATGTCGCCCTGGTCCAAGAGCCTGGCTTGCAAAGGACAGGGTTCGAGGACTAAGGACTAAGGAGTATACCCTGCTACATTCTCAGACTGCAGGTAAGAAAAGAGCGTGTATAATGGCAAAGAGATCCCTAAAACTCACACTACTAACACAATATAGCACAAATGACCTGACCGTGGCAACCTGCGAGAGCCAGGGGAACATAAAGCTTCTTTGGCTTCCGCATACATGCCATATGATGAGGCTGAACCACCACCAGAGGCCGTCCAAACCTGGTACTGAGAGCCAGGAAGCAGGGCAGACAACTGGTGATAGGATGCGATGCCAATGGACATCACATCCAATGGGAAGCAAGGACATAAATGAGAGAGGTGAATCAATAATGGATTTCATTCTTACAAATAACCTGACCGTTTGCAATAGAGGCAATATGCCGACGTTTGTGAACAAGGTTAGGGAATAGGTGATAGATCTGACCTTAACCACAGGCGAGGAGGGGTTGATAGTTGAGGACTGGAGGGTCTCCTTAAAACGATCCTCCTCAGATCATAGGAGAATCCTGTTTAGAATAAACCGCGCGGTTCCAACTAGCAAGCCCTTTAGGAACCCCAAAAGAACGAACTGGGAAACGTTTAGCAAACTCGTGGAGGGGTACGTGGATGGGGGACCAAGGTTCCAAATGTCAAAGTACCCATCTATCGAGGGAATAGAGGTTCTAGTTAGCGAACTAGAAGCTGCATTAATGAGGGTTTTCAAAAAATCTTGCCCTGTTAGCCGCTCACGCAAGGCCACCAAACCTGGTGGAATGGGAAGCTTAGGCAACTAAGGACAGAAACAAGAAGCTCTTCAACAATGCAAAAAGGGGATAAGACAAAAGAGAGCTGGGATATATATAAAACCAGTTTCAATGAGTTTAAGTATAAGATAAGAGAAGCCAAAGTGGGAATCGTTTAAGGAGTTCAGTGAATCCCTTATACTAGCGAGGCCGCAAGGTTCAGAAAAGTGTTATCAAAGAATCCAGCGATCCCAAGTAACATCAGTCGGATGGCTCGTGGACTGAGTGCAACAGCGAGACCCTGGATCTTCTTATGAGCACCCATTTCCCTGGGTGTGGGAACATTAATTACAAAGACGTAAGAAAGGATGGTTCCCACAGGCAGGGGGAATTGATGACCCCCGCGGAGAGAAAAACGAGGGCGGAAAAGATCATCACAGAGGAGAGAGTATTATGGGCGGTGCATTCTTTTGGCCCATACAAATCTGCGGGCTCGGATGGGATACTGCCTATTATGCTACAAAAATCTCTGAGCAGCATTATTGGGATGCTAAAGAGAATCTTCGTGGAATGTCTTGCATTAGGCTACATACCGAGAAGATGGAGAGAGGTAAGGGTGGCGTTTATAGCTAAGGCTGGTAAACCGAGTCACACTACGCCAAAAGATTTTAGGCCTATTAGTTTATCATCGTTTCTGTTGAAGACACTAGAGAGACTGATAGACATGCATATAAAAGAGACCACAAACATAGAAAATTTGTGCGAAATGCAACATGCTTATCTCAGAGGCAAATCAGTTGAAAGTGCACTACACGTGGTTGTCGGAACAATTGAAAAATCCCTCAAAGACAAGGAATACACTTTGGCTGCATTCCTGGACATAGAGGGAGCTTTCAATAACGTCAAAACTGAATCTATAAAAGAGGCCTTAGAAACATTGGGGGTTAGAGCATATGGTCACGGAGTGGGGTGATAAGGATGCTGGAAAGCAGAGTTATTACCTCTGAAATAGGAAACAGCTCTACTAGCAAGAAGACAACAAGAGGCACACCGCAAGGAGGAGTGATATCACCGCTATTGTGGTTGATCGTGATAAACAAGATCCTAACAACTTTTAAAGAGAAAGGGATCAAAATGATAGCATATGCAGATGATGTAGTCATACTGATCACAGGCAAATACTTGTCTACAATCAGTGAAATTATGGAATCTGCGCTAAAAGAACTATCAAAGTGGGCAGGAGAGAATGGCCTAGGGGTAAACCCGAGCAAGACCGAGCTTATTCTATTCACAAGAAAGCATAAAATACCCAATTTCACACTACCAAAGTTGGAGGAGTTACACTTTCAAAGGAAACTAAATACCTCGGAATTGTCCTAGACTCCAAACTCTCATGGAAAAGGAACGTGGAAGAAAGGATGACGAAAGGAATGATTGCTTATTATGCATGTAGGAAAATGTTTGAAAGAAAATGGGGCCTGATGCCGCACATCATACATTGAATGTACACTGCGGTAATAAGACCGATCATTACATACGGAGCATTAGTCTGGTTGGAAGCCATGAATAAGGAGATAAATAAAAAGAGCCTCACCAAGGTACAAAGGCTTGCAGCCCTGGGTATCACAGGAGTGAAGAATAATACAGCACAAGCTGCATTGGAGACAATCTTGAACCTACAACCACTCGATTTGTACGTTAAAGGCCAAGCAGCAAAAGGAGCCGTAAGGCTCAAGGAGTCAAATCTCTGGAAGCCGATCAACTACGGACATTCAAGAATACTGGAAGAGATCGGAAAGCTGAGCAGTAACAAAGGACTAAACTTGAATAGTCCAACGGACTACTTAGTTGCCAGGTATAACTTCGAGGGGTGTGTTAATATACACATCCCCTCCAAGGAGGAATGGGAGGATAACTCAGTGATAAATGAACATGAGACATCAGTCTACACCGATGCCTCCATAACCAAAACGGGTGCAGGCATTGGAATCTACTCTGAGGCGCTGAACATCCAGAAGTCATACAGACTAAAGAACGGTTGCCGCGCCATACAGGCAGAAATCTGTGCAATAAGGGAGGCAGCTAAGCTAATCTGGGTGAGTGGCAAACCATTAAGGGATGTTATAATCTACTCTGACAGTCAGGCTGCGCTCAGAAGTATTGCATCAAAAACAGTAAGATCAAAGGTAGTGATGAGTTGCCAAGAAGCATTGTCCTGGCTCCGCGGCGACAAGGTCGGTCTGCGCTGGGTTCCCGGTCACAGAAATGTAGTAGGGAACATAGGTGCGGACGGACTGGCAAAGCTGGGGGCGGGGGGGAGCGGTGCGGAGGTAATAGACTCCCCACTACCATTGATCAGCTCACTGAAAGATGCCATAGAGGAAATCATATTGGAGAAACATAGAGATTTGGCAAAACCGGAATGATTGCGGGATAGCCCGAATTTATTGGCCCAAGATAGACAACAACAGGACTGGGCAACTACTGAAACACAAGAAGAACCTGGTTCGCATAGCGGCGGGAGTTGTCACAGGAAACTGTGCGGTCGGAGTGAACCTCCAGAAATGGAAAATCACAAATGACAACTACTGCAGAGAATGCAACGAGGAAGAAGAAACAATTGAGCATCTGCTGTGCTGGTGCCCAGCCCTAGAAAATGACGCGACGCCTCCAGATAATGGGACAAGAATTTCTGGATGGATTGGAAGACGCAGCAGAGATGGACATTAATAATATAATGAACTTCGCACGGAACTGGAAGTGTTTCAGCGCGAGGTATTAAAGACGGGTTAACAGTAGGGTATCACAATGGACCTCAGGTCTCCGAGTGAATGGTCACTAGATGACCACACCCTTTTACCTAACCTAACCTTGCAGCCAGAGGCAGCATCGGCGACAGCATCGGCTCAACCGCCGACCGAGGTAGGTCACCAAGACCCAGACCTGGCCGTTCCAGCGCCCATTCCGAGGGCCTTGCCCAGAATCATCGCCAGCGAGACGCTGCAGGGCGAGCAACGGCTCAGCCTCCCGAAGAAGGAAGCCCGTCGCGAGTAAACTCTCGCTTCGCGGCGGACAGCGCGCGCGACCGTAGGCGCGAGATTTATTTTTCATACGCAAAGATTAATTTTATTTTGCACACGCTATATAGCGTTAATAACCGCGTATATTTTGTAGTTTCCTTCGTCTGTTTTCTTTTCGCGTAAGATCGCGTTACCTAGCATAAGCTCTCATTTAGTTTATACAGATAGATATACATATATTATGCGATAAACGCCGCGCGAGGCGAAACGAGTTACGTTTATTCCATTTCTAATTTACTCATGTATCGAATAAAAGTTCATTTTGGTTTTCCCGAATCCTAAGTTTATTTTTCAGTTTTATACCTAGATGTAAGTGGGGAAAACCCGTGATTCAGCGTTATCGAGCGAAGGCGTAGTTAGCTACATGCATCCGCGCATGTTACAATAAAGATGACACGGTGTGCACGAAAATCGAGTTACTAACGACTTTCATTAAACATAACACCGTGATGACTTGAGTTGACACCGATTAAGGCCGGAAATGTGATTTTCACCTTTTACCGATTTCCGTGCACCGAGAGTCGTGCACAGACGTCTTCTGCGGGAGAAGACAACACAGAGGGCGATTATGAGTCACGAGGTACACGCCTCACGTATCCCCGTGAAGATCCGTTGAGTGTGCAACAAGATCGTTGCACAGACTACTTCTCCTGGAGGAAACGTATTCAATGAGTGTACTAGGTGTCAACAGACACGATTATAGGGTTCGCGTCAAAGTCCAACGCCTGTGCAACAAAGTCCGTGCACAGATAACTCTCGCGAAAAGCATCGACAGATTCGCGCTAGTTGAGCACCAGCGAAGCCAAAGAGCATGATTTCAATGAAGTTCACCGACTGTGCAACGAGATGGTTGCACAGAGGTCATGTAACAAAATGGACGTTATATGTGGCTTCGTGAGATGCCAAATAGTACGAAAGTTAAGGTCGCGTGCCGATTTGACGGTCGTGCAACAAAGTCACTGCATGAGCCTCGTTAGGGAAAAGCGACGATATGAGCGTGTTCACTGGACGACGAATAGCATGTGTATCGCGATCCTATGTGATTCCGATGCCTGTGCAGCAAAGTTCGTGCACAGACATTCAATAACGAAATAAATATTATAAATGACCTAATGAGATGCCAGGGAGCGTAAATATCGCATTTCTGTTGAAATTTAGTCTTCGTGCACCGAGACTCCTGCACGAACGTCATCGCCGGGAAAACGCGTTAGATACGTAATCGACCGACGTTGACGATCACGCATGCAAAGTCGAGTAATGAAATTCCGTCCTGAAATGAAAATTTCCGAAAATGGCATTATCGCGTATATATAAGCTGTATTGAATATTTCGGAAATATAGACGAGCATTTTCCATCAAGTTAAATCGTTGTAGAAACCACTCGCACATTTCTGCGTGTTTGTCAGACTTGTTTACGCGAAACGCGATCGCCGACACGCAGTGTTCACGTGACGACGTGTGAATAACAAGAGTGGGAGTAACCGCCACAGGAGGGGATGCGCCCAGCATAGCGCGAGCACTCTAGGCAGTCTGTCGGAAGAGCTAGGAGCGTCAACATAGTGCGATACATAGCCGCAGTTTTCACGTAATACCGTAGTCTCTCGTTACAACCGACGAGGCCCGCGTACGGAGCGATATCCGGGAGTTCGCGAGTAAAGTGATATTTCGCGATACTCAACTTTTATGCAGTTCTTAATGCATAATAGCAGGCAGTCCGTCGGGAGATCTCGAAGTGTTAACACGTTTCCGATACTGAGTATATTCGCGAGCGATCTCGAGTGTCTCATTACAACCGTCGAGGCCCGCGTACGGAGCGATATCCGGCATATTGCGAGTTCGAGAAGATTCGTGATATTGAAACTTTTGTGCGCGATTTGTGCGTACGTGAGTCGATCGGGAGAGCGCGCAGCGAAAACACGTCTCCGATACTTAGCCGTGAGCGAACGTTCTCGTATACCACCGACGACATCCGCCAACGGAGCGATATCCGAAATTGGTACGCGAATCGTAGTGCGATCGACACTTTGAACATTTTCGAGTTTCGATAACCGAATACGACACCAAGGACAATCTATCGGGAGAATCGTCGAAATTCTCAGCACGACCGTAGATACCCGAGTGCGCATCGAATACCGAATTAAATCAAGTTTACTCGATTTAACGCGCTACACGCGAACCGTGATGACCGATCTCAATGTAACACCACGCGAGTGAAATAAACCATTGTGAATCGAACTGTAATGACAATTTATTCGATATTACTGAATAAATACATTGTTATATATATAAAAGGATACATAGTGTCAGAAGTTATTCGACGTTATCCTGTGACCTTTCCTGAGTCACCTTCCAAGCGGGAGATTCATGCGTAATCACCATTTCTGCGAAAATTAAGTGCGAGTAAATGCACATTGCTTATGATATAAGCGAATTATACGATACTTACCTGAGATTCTGCGACGATCCTGAGGTGTCCATCCGTGACGAGGTCCAGCATCGTTGGTCGAAGCGGCTTCTGCAGAGGGAGATCCAGCGACGACGAGAGAGCGGCCAGCAGCAGTCCGGAGCACCTGAAACAGAAAAAAGGGGAATTAGTCGACAAATACGGTTAGTAGTATACTTACCTTTCTCGATTTAACGGGTAAAATCGAGTGGCGACCGTGCTACACGAACTTTTGATGAATTTCGGTAGTTTAATGAATGAGTTGTATCACGCGTGACCATTTTTGTTGCGCGGGGGAAATCTTCAACTACCGGGATCCCTAGAAACGTAGTTTCCAGGTTTTCCCGGTAGCCCCTTTCGGGGAAGACCCCCTCGGCTCCCGGGGAGAAGCCAAGGGGAGGGTGGGATTCCATGACATGCACATCGCCCACGATACTGCATGTATGGCCTACCCACTAAAACCCCCTCGGGTGTCCCTCACGGCACATATAACATGGGGGGGTCCCGGGAAACGCAATGATCCTTCCAGGATCCCCCCTGTACCTGCAACTGCGCACATACACCGGGAAGAGGGAGCGTTTTCCGCTCTCCCTCCCCAGTCCTTGCGGGCTACCTTCTATCTTGTGTGGCAGGGTGTGGACACCGCCCACCCCGCCACCCTCTCGCCGAAGGGTTTCGCTCAACGCGCGGGATTCCCCGCCAGCACGCCGACCCCTCCGGTAACAGCACTTCCCTTCAAGAAAGGGAAGTAACTGTTCTTCCCGACAGAGGGGGGAGAAAGTATTTATTCTCCCCCACCTCTTGGGCGCTAGTTGGCACGCCCATCCAATGGTCCGGCGGGATGCGACTATACTCGCACCCCGCCAGGCCCCGGACCTACTCCTCTCCTACCGACACCACTGCAGGGTGGCTAGAGGGGGGGAAAGCACGGACACGCCCCCCCCCCTATTGTCATGCACCTCCACCTGCTTGGTCAGGGTCGACCAAAGAATCCCCCCCCCCCCCCGGCGGCGACGTCGTCGACGACGAACTATTCTCCGCCGAGGCCTTGGGGGCCCCCCATTGTCGTCCTCACTATCCGTGAGAGGAGGACTTACCTCTCCCCTCCTCACTCTTTCCGCCTCCTCCTTCCGCAGCATAACTATGTTACAAAAAGAGGAGACGGCCGCCCATTTGTTCTCCTCCTCGACCATGGCCGCCACAACGGCCGAGGGGGAGAGGTTCCTCCTCACCACCGCCCGGAGGGCTCGGCGCTCCTCCTCCCACGCTGGACAAATCTCCAACGTATGTTGCGCCGAGTCTAATTCCTCCGAGCAGTGGTGACAGGGCGTGGTGCGCTCCTTCCCGATTTTACACAGGTACTCACCGAAGCAACCGTGCCCGGTGAGCACCTGCGTCACATGGAAAGTGAGTCCACGTCCCATCCTCTCAATCCACTTCCTCAGGTGTGGCCGGACGGCCTCCCTGACCCTCCTGCCGCTGGTCAATCTAGAATTGGCCAAATAATCCTCCCATCTGCGCAGAAGGGTCTCCCTAGCCTGGAGCCTAAGCGCCCGACGAACCCTCGCCGTTATTATCCCTCCTCTCGCCTGCATCGCTCGCGTTCTCCGAAATGTTTCGGCCTGCGACAATGCAAGCAGTTCTATCGGGGGGATACCGGCAAGAGTCGTCGCCGCCGCATGGGAGACGGTCCTGTAGGCTCGAGCGGCGCGCACGGCGATCGTCCTCTGGGCCCCAACCAAAGGCCGTTTGAGTCTCTCGCTTGCCGCCACCGTCTCGGCCCACACCGGCGCACCGTACAACGCAACCGCATGGACCGTCCCCGCGTACAGGCGCCGCACGCGCCCGCTAGCCCCTCCCAGATTGGGCAGCAGCCGACTCAGATTGTTGGCGACTGCGCCCACCCTAGGCCACGCCCTAGCCACGCGAGCGACGTGCTCAGCGAAGCTCCAGGTTCCGTCCAACCACAGGCCCAAGTATTTCAAGTGGGCCCCTATAGGGACGCGGACTCCCTCTACCACCAGGTGGAGTGCCGGTGGCTTCCCCGCGCGGCGGCGGCCCTTTTTGTAGAACCAAGCCGCCTGCGTTTTTTGGGGAGCCACTTTCAAGCCCAGCCACCTGATGGCGCGCACCACGCACTCGATCGCCTGATTGGCCAAATCCCTGGCCTCCTCCCATGTGTCCCCGCCGACTCCCAAATACGTGTCGTCGGCATAGCCGTTGACCCAGCAGCCGGGGGGGAGGGCAACCCGGAGGGCCGAGTCATACCCGATGTCCCATAGCAGGGGGCCCAGGACAGACCCCTGCGGGACACCGCACTCGACCAACCAGACCCACAGGACCCCGTCCCGGTCCACGTAAGTTGGCCTCCTGTCCCGGAAGTAATCCCGGATAACCATCACGAGGTAAGGAGGAACGCGGTGATGCTCAAGCGCCCTCCCTATCACCTCCCAGGGCAGGGAGTTGAAGGCGTTCGAGATGTCGAAAGACACCCCGACAACTACCCTGCCCTCCCTCGTTTCGGCCTCCTTGCGAGAGCTGACGCGTTGTATGGCGTCCATCGTGGACCTCCCCACACGGAAGCCGAACTGGTCATCCGACAGATCATTGCCGTCTCCCCGGGACAAGTGCCGGACGAGGCGTTCGGCGATGACTCGCTCAAATAGCTTGCCTGCCTCGTCCAGCAGGCATATCGGCCGGTATGCGGACGGCGAGTCCGCGGGCTTGTCCTCTTTAGGGAGGAAAACCAGGTTGGCCTCCTTCCACTGTTGGGGAAACCGACCGGCGCAGAGACACTCAGTAAATAACCGCCTCAGACGGCCGATCAGTTCCCCCGCGGCCAGGCGCCAGGTCCGTCCGTGTAGCCCGTCGAGACCCGGGGCCTTGCGGGTCTTCATCTTCCGGAGAGCCCGCTCCATTTCCTCCAAACTAACCTCCATGTCCTCCTCCCACTCCGGCATTTGTATTGCCGGGAAGAGGACATCCCCCCCTTGGTCCCTCGGAAACAAACTCCCAACAACCTTTTGGACGAAAAAGGGGTCGAGGGATTCCGTCACCGGGGGCGTTCGTGGTCTCAGTTTGTTCAAGACCAGCTTGTAAGGGCGTCCCCACGGATCCTCGTCGAGAGTTCGGAGGAGCTCTCCCCAGGCCCGCTCTTTGGCCCGCCAAATCGCGCTGGCAAGGAGCTGGCGGGCGGCACGCCATTCCTCGCCGACCACGTTTACATCGCGATCACCCCTTCCGGCGCGGGCCCTAAGCCACAACCTCTTGGCTCGGACGGAGGAGCGCCGTAGCTCGTCGATCTCCTCCGTCCACCAGTAGGCCGCGCGCCGCGGGGGAGGTCTGGACACGCGGGGCATCGAGGCGTCACATGCCTCCGTCATCACATCCCGCAACCTTTCCATTTCGGAGTGAATGTCCAGCCTCTCCCCTTCCTCCTCCTCCTCGGCCCACAGCTGCCCGACGACCGCCGCCCTAAAGCGATCGATGTCAAGCTTCTTCAGGGCCCATCGGCGATGTCGCTTTTCAGCGACACGGCGGCAGGCCTGCGCCTCTGGAGGTGTGGCCTGGATGACCATCTCTATATAACGATGGTCTGACAAGCTCTCCACCTAGTGGCCACCCTCCAGCTGCGTATATCGCGCACAGCGAGGGGGCTCGCCCACGTAAGGTCAATTATCGATGCCCCCTGCCAGCGCACGCAGGTGTCCGTCCGTCCCGTATTGACGAGACACAGGCCCAGACCCGCCGCCCATCCCTCCAAGGCGCGACCCCTGGCGTCGGCACGCGGGGAACCCCACAGCACGGACTTCGCGTTAAAGTCCCCCGCGATCACAACTCGCCCCGGAAGGTGCCGGCGGACGCACAAGTCCAGGGCATCCATCACTTCCTCGAACTCCTGCACATTACGCCTCGGCGGGATGTACACACTCACCACGGCGATGAGCCCCCCACTTAACTATCACGAATCCCTCCCCGGCATCGCAAACGGTGCACGGGGGGGACTGTGGTGTCGTCCTCCACGTTATAGCTGCGGAGCCGCTGCAATCCACCGCCCAAGAGGGGTGGCCCGGCGGTGCGCGGTACGGCTCCGCTATGATACCCAGACCACACCCGCGCTCGGCCATGGTGTGTAGGAAAAGATCCTGGGCGGCGCGGGCATGGTTCAGGTTGGCCTGTAGTATTGTCGTACAGGCCATTACCTCTTCTCCAAATTGGAGTCCTCCAACTCCATCTTCTCAGTCGGCATTGCTGCCGACTCTCCTCCCTTAGGTCCTTTTGAACCCTGGGCTTTGGGGGGCTTCTCCCACCCAGAGGAGCACCCCGCTACGTCTTATTCCATCTCCGAGGGGGTGGCAGTTCCCGCAGAGGTGGCGGCCTTCTTTGCCTCTTTAGGCCTTTCCTTCACCACCGCCATCCTCAGCCTTACCTCCTCCACTTTGTTTATTCGAGCCCCCGTGGGTGAGGAGCTTCGAGCGCCAACGGTGGCTGTCTCTCCGCTCACGGCAAGTTTTGTCCTCGGCCCCTTCGGTAGGGGAAAGGCGCCTCCCCTGCCTTTCTTGGCGCCAGGGCAGGCCTTGCTGCCCACCCTGTGCGCGTCCGGTCGCCCCAGCTCCGCACAGACCACGCACCTCAGCGGAGCTAAGCATGTGCGGGCCTGATGTCCCCTCTCACCGCACCGGTAGCAACAACCGGTGCGGTCCGCCTCGCTGCAACAGGTCGCCCTGACGTGGCCGACCTCCATACATTTGTAACATTGGAGTGGGCGTCGGTCCAGCAATTCTACCTTGGCCCTAGCCCACCCAATGCTCATCCTAGCCTCCCTGGTTGCTGCGTTCGCCGCGACCAGGGGGCACTTACCCCACGCCGTGCCCAGACCATTAGGCGCCCGTCTGATCGGCCCAACTTGTACGTGAGAGGGATGTATTCCCCCCACCCCCGCAATGGCCTCTCTGACATCCTCTACATCTACGGAGTCATCTAGATCGCTCAATCTGAGCTCCGCCGTGATCTCAGGCCGAGCGACCTGAACTCCCTCGCGGCCGGCAAACAGCTCCGTCAGGTTGGCAGCGAGCAGGTCTGCCTTGGCCCCGTTTCCCGGGCCCGACACCTCGAGACTGAGGGCCCCAGTGACGGCCCTTCTGAAGTTTAGCGCCCCAGCTATACCCAGCTCCGACAGCCTAATACGCTGCCTCGCCAGCCTCATACACTCCTCGTATGTCCCCTCAGGACACGTAAGGGTCACCGCCGCCGTGCGAGGCACCCTCCGCTTCGGAGTTTTTCTCGCCGCCGGCTGCGGCGCAGCCAAGGTCGCCTTTGATTGGCTCCTCCCAGCTATTGTTATCTGCGCTGGAGCAGGACCCGGTTTAGCTGCTTGCCCAGACTTGGGCGCCCCCTTCTTGGCCCCCCTCTCGTGACCGTCGCCCAGGAATTGCCGCCAGCGGCCTGCGAGGTAGGCGGTACGGGATGAGTTCCCTTCGCACCTTTGTTCCCCGCGTCCAGCGATGGCAGTGTCTTCCCAGCGTTAGCAAGCTTTTGAGTTTGGGTGGTTAGTACCGTTTCCTTACTCTTCGCCTTCCTCCCTGCCTCCCCTTTTACAGGTTTGACAAATCCTTCTGCTGCCGCTGCCTTCTCCTTAATTCCCTGGCTGTCCGCCCCTTTAGCGGGCCTCGCAGGTGCGGCCCCCGGCAGGCCGAGTCTACAAGCGAGACTCTCGAAAAGATCTTCGATCTTAAGGGACAATGCCCGGAAGAGTCTGCCCTCGATATCCTTCCCTCCTTTCGGCGGCACGGCATCCTCCATCACTTTGGCCACGCTCTTGATGGCTGGCCTAATGATGGGTGGCATTCCCTCGTCCTCAATCTGACGCATTACTGCGTCACGCCCTTCGCACTCCTCCGCGGAGTCGCTCTCCACAATAGCGCGCTTTCTCTTCCCTCTACCCTTCGCCGGTTCTGCCGGGGGATCCCCCAAGGCAGGCATCTGCGACGTCAGATGCAGCTGTTGCTGTTGTTGCTGCAACTGTTGTTGCATCTGCAGCTGAAGCCGCAGCTGTTCCAGCTGCTGTTGTTGCAGCTCCTGCTGCTGCCGCAGCCTATCGTTCTCCCCCTGTAGGGAGATCCTATTGCGGAGCAGCTCCAGCTCCACATTTGCCTTCGCACCTGTCGCCGACTCTCTGATCCTCATTCTGAGATGCCCGGCGGCCGCTGTAATCGTAGCTGCTGCCACGTTTAGCGCCTTTCTGTGTGCGCCCTGGAGGTTTTTTGATGTGACCGCCACCTTCAATAAGCGCAATTTGCTCCAAGATCAAGGCGGGCAGGCCAGCAGTGGGAGCCTCCTGTAGCCTCGTCCGTTCCTTCGACTCCTTGACCCTTCTGTTCCTCGAAAGTTCAACAGAAGCTGCGGGGATCCACAGCTCGCGAGTCTCCCTCTCCACCTCCGCTTTCTTCTTCTGCGCTTGCTCTGCAACCCTCACATCTTCTTCGCTGATTAAAACCGCAGCGTCCGCCATTTCCGCGTCGGTGTCCGAGTCCGAGTCCTCGATCACAATCCTCCGACTCTCCGACCTGTCTCTCACAATGGAGGAAGCCTCACTTCCGTCCGGCGACGGAGCGTCGCGCCTACCTATGTCCTCCCTCGCATCTCCATTTCCTGATGGAAGAGCACCGCTCTCCCACCTGGAAGAACCGTCGTCCCAGGCACTGTTGCCCCCAGAAGGGCATTCCTTTTCCTCTCCTCCCTTGTTCTTCAAATTGTTAGTGTCCGTCATTTTTGTTCTATCCCGCTACCCGTCACGGCTCGGGGTTGCCCTCTATGCCCCAGCCCCCTGCCAGCAGCAGGGTAACTGGGACTCCAGTCCCTTACTCACCCATGAGGAGAGGGCATCAAGGCCCAGCCCCCCATGGGCTTTCAGGGCTCCCACCGCTCCGACCCGGTGGGCACCGTGACGGGCGCCGCCACGCGGGGGGCCCCACGGACAGACAGGTACCGAAGGGTGTCGCACCCCACCCAAGGTCCTGCCCGCCGTGGCGACCAGCATATAGTCCTTAACCAGGGCCGAGGTAACCTCCGCACCCTGGCTAACCTACTCCGATGGCCGGGTTCGGAAGGGATGCGATCCCCGACCACCAGAGTTACCCGCGCGCCACCGGTCTATTTCACCCGGCGGCCAGACCCGCTGGCCCCGACCTCGGAATATGTCCGAGCGGCCCGACGGGTCTCCTTCTCGAAAAATCGTCCGGCCCCAACCTCGGAATAAGTCCGAGTGGCCCGGGCGGTCTCCCACCCAGGTCGCCTGGCCCTGACCTCGGATACGTCCGAGCGGCCCCCCTTGCCCCCCCCCCCCCCCCCCGCGTGTGTGTGTGTACACCATGTGATTGCGACATATTCATCATCGAAAGTCAAGCGATATGCATTAAATAATTTGTTAAAGTGCTTTAAAAGTATTTAACTAAATAGATGAATTACTCTCATATATATATATATATATATTTTATAGCGGAATAAAGAACACTTAATAAAGAACACTTAATTTATTATTTAATCGAGCATAATTTTATAAGTAAAGAAATACAATGTCTAAAATGTGGTGATAAATTTATAATTGCTACAAGGAATCTTATATTTCGATGCCGACAAACGCGTTATGAGAAAAATATCCACAAGAAAACTGTAAAAAAACAATGTATGTTCCAAACAAGTGCTAAATGTGATACGTGGTTTAGCAAATATTCATTTTAAATTGTAGCACTTGTACTAGCTTCCGGCTCTGAGACATCAGCTGCTTCATCATGGATCTTCGGTGGATACAGTTCCGCAATCGTACAGAAGAAACCGTTCAAACGGTTTTCGTAATCATGAACGCGTTTGAAGAGATATTCTGCTAAATATCCCACTAAGTGTGAAGTACGTGTTCCGTACCGTGGGATATTAGCTCTTACCTCTCTCCAAACGCGTTCTATATGCTGGGTGTGGGCTCCTAAAAATTAAAAACTGTCAATACATTTATGCAATGTTTTATTTCTTTTATTTTATAAATATACTTCAACCAAATTTGTAATCTACGTAAAATGTTTATACTTGCCAGTATCTGGGTCGACAAAATTGAAGGAATGGTTAACAGTCAGATGTTGGAAGCCTTTATTGTTCAAACAATTGTAAGACCTCCAACAATCTGACATTACCGTCGTCCCAGGTAGAATCCACTCCTTTATTATTCCCAGCAATGTTTGTTCTGTACGATTTGGAACTGCAACAAGAAATATTTTTCTTGATTCGCGTTCGAATCCACCGAAGATCCATTTTCCTTCGATAATTCGGCCACAGTTGTACTTCCTCTTGCCGATTTTGGCCTCGTCTATCTCAACAATTTTGTCTGGACCTCCAAGTTTGGTCGAATTTTTGTCGGCCCAGTATATGCAAACCTATACATCATTTTTAAATAAATTTAGTAAATATACTAAACAAATTAATATTTAATGTATTAAATGTATTAAATTATACTCACTTCTCGGCAAAAGGATATCCAATCAACAACCGAATGTTCGGAAAGCTGTAATTCCGTGCATAAAAATTGATGTCGCGGAGGCCGTAACATAATGAAATATGCTGTCAATCGGCATACAGTTTCCAAATTTAATTTTGATTTGCTAAACCACGTATCACATTTAGCACTTGTTTGGAACATGCATTGTTTTTTTACAGTTCTTTTGTGGATATTTTTCTCATACCACGTTTTTCGGCATCGAAATATAAGATTACTTGTATCAATTATTAATTTATCACCACATTTTGGACTGTATTTCTTTACTTATTAAATTATGCTCGATTAAATAATTTATTAATTGTTCTTTATTGTGAGTCACAGCGAGAAACTCGTGTAGTCGCAATATTTACTCGGACTTGTGAGATAAATAACAAAAGACAATCATTTCAAATTGTGTTACTCACCAGCAGACAGTTGTCACGTGACTTGTAGCACTCTATTTCGTCGGTGTTACACATTTTCCGACCACACTTTGTGCACTTTTTGCATGCGCGTGCAGCTACAGAGCATGTGCATGCGGTCGCGGGGCATGTCCTTAGTCGCTACATCGCGTCGGTATGACAGGAATCCTAACCTGAGAGTCGTCAACTTCAACGTTTAATATCTCGCTTCGCGGGGCAGAGCGACACTTTTTTCTGCCAGATTCGGTCGTTTTAAGCAAAAACGAATCGATTAAGCCTAATTTCATCGAAATCGGTGAGGAGTGAGCTCTCCTTCAGTATTACCGTATATTCCGAAGCTGCGCCCCCCCCCCCCCCACGCGGGAGAAACAGGACTCTCAGCGGGGGAAGGGCTCCGTGGTAGGCCTTCGATAGAGGACGTTTCGGGTGCCCCTCCCACACACGCGGGAGAAACGGACTCTCAGCGGGGAAAGGGCTCCGTGGTAGGGCTTCGATAGAGAACCTTTTCGGGTGCCCCCCCCCCTCCCCCCCCCGCGAGGGGACGGTCTCTCAACGGGGGAAGGGTTCCGTCTTTCGGGTGACCCCCCCGCGGGGGGGACGGTCTCCCAACGGGGAAAACTGGGCTCCGTCTTTCGGAGGAGACGTTAAGCCGTTGGTCCAAAAATTAAAGTGTGGAGGGGAGTAGAGGTTATTATGGTGGGGAGGCACAAGGGACTCGGTCTGAGTGCCGCACTGGTAGGGCTTCAATGGAGGACCTCCCCCCCCTCCCAGATCAGATAACCTCTTAATAATAAATACTATAAATTACTTAAATTAAATAAATATTACTTATTTCAATTTTCAAATATTTCATAAGTTCATAGAAGATTATAAAATTGAAACAAAAATTTGATTTGCTTATTATTTTACCTTTTCTTTGATAAAATTTTATAATGTTACATTCTTTAAAGAAGAAGTATAAATTCTCTTTGCGGGTACATGATAATGACTTTTTATAAAATTTGTAATGAATACATTTTAACATTATTATCAAGAAATTATTCTTTGTTAAAGATAACCGTTGCTACTAAAGGAAAAAAAGTAAATTGTGTAATCGCTTTTTTATGCAGTAAAATTGATATTTTTCTGTGCGTTGAATACATGCATACGTGCACATGCATACATGCATGTACACGTACACATATAGAAAATTTTTGTGCCGTTTGACAATTTTATTTTTATTAAAAAAAAGGCGAGGAACTATCTTAGCTCACAAGGGACATTTGACAACTCGAAAATTCAAATAAATCTGAAACTTTGCATAATAGTAGAGTAGTAGGACCTAATAAGAAAACAAGGTAATTATTTAGAATATACGCTCCACCTTAAATATCGATGAAATTAGGCTTAATTGATTCGTTTTTGCATAAAACGAAAGAATTTGGCAGAAAAATGCGGCGGTCTCCTCTGCGAAGCGAGATATTTAGCGTTAAAGTTGACGACTCTCAGGTTATAAATCCTGTCATACCGACGTGATGTAGCGACCATGAACATGCTCCGCGGCCACATGCGCATGCTCTGTCAGCTCTGTGGCCACATGCGCATGCTCCGTGGTCGCACGCGCATGCAAAAGTGCGCGAATTTGAAACGTATGCATACTTTATAATACATAAATATAAATATGTACTTTTTATATACCAACTATTCTCTGCTTTAACAAATTATTTCTGCTACAGATATTAAGCGTCGAAGTTAACGAAACAGAAATAATTTGTTAAAGCAGAGAATAGTTGGTATATGAAAAGTACATATTCATATACCAACTATTCATTGTACATATAAATATGTACATTTCATATACCAACTAGTCTCTGCTTTAACAAATTATTTGTTAAATAAAAGTACATATTCATATACCTAATAACTATTCATTGTATATATAAATATGTACATTTCATATACCAACTAGTCTCTGCTTTAACAAATTATTTAACAAATTATTGCCATATTTATATATACAATGAATAGTTGGTATATGAATATGTACTTTTCATATACCAACTATTCTCTACTTTAACAAATTATTTCTGTTTCGTTAACTTCGACGCTTAATATCTGTAGCAGAAATAATTTGTTAAAGCAGAGAATAGTTGGTATATAAAAAGTACATATTTATATTTATGTATTATAAGTATGCATACGTTTCAAATTCGCGCACTTTTGCATGCGCGTGCGACCACGGAGCATGCGCATGTGGCCACAGAGCTGACAGAGCATGCGCATGTGGCCGCGGAGCATGTTCATGGTCGCTACATCACGTCGGTATGACAGGATTTATAACCTGAGAGTCGTCAACTTTAACACTAAATATCTCGCTTCGCAGGGCAGACCGCCGCATTTTTCTGCCAGATTCTTTCGTTTTATGCAAAAACGAATCGATTAAGCCTAATTTCATCGATATTTAAGGTGGAGCGTGTATTCTAAATAATTACCGAAAACAATTTTTTGTTGGTGCTAATAAACGGTTCTATGGAAGAAACACTCCTTCGAAAAAAATCGGTTTTTCTCTTTCGAGCCGAATATCTCCGAAACTATAAGAGATAGAAAGATGTTCCAAAATGGAAATTCAATGGTTTGAAAAGTACTTTGAAATAATGACAAAAAGAATTTTTTATTTTATTAATTTTTAAATATACTCTTACCAAAAACCATTTTTTTCTAAAATTTTAAAAATTGTTTATCACCAAATAAAAGGTTATTTTTTTACGAATTCAACCATGTGTGATAAAGTTATGTTATGAAAAACTATTTTCGAGAAATAATTACAAACGCCGCTGTAAACAGTCTATCTGTGTCCGTCCATGCGCTCGATTATTCACGCAACACGTTCCGTTCGCTTCTTTCATAGAAGATAAGTACGATAGCAAATACATTTGAAGGACATACTATATGTATATAATTATGAGAGTTTCTATCGCAGAATATAAATATACATATATCATTGGAGGAATAGAGTATGTAAAATGCTGTCATTTTGCGAGCGTTGTCCGAAGAGATGACTTCGTTTTATCGTATCGTATTATTAATTGCTGCAATTTTGTAGATATATATTGATATTTTAAAAATTAATTTATTAATTTACCTATTAATTTATTTACTAAAATTAATCTATTTATTTATTAAAATTAATCTATTAATTTATTCATCTACTATTAATTTAGACTTTTCACAATCTTATTTTATAATTTTTTAATACAATTTTTAAAATTGTGATATAAATTTTTGTCACATTAATCTCTTACAAGTATTGCAAAGAAACGATTTTTGGTATTTCGTATAACTTTTGTTTAATGTAACAAAAGTTACACGTTCTCGCAATACATGATAACAATGCTAAATATTTGTAGCAATATTTGTAAGCAGACATGATTATATAAATAATATTTATATATAATAAATATGTTATAACGTACAAAATAATAGGAAAAATCACATACGAATTATTTACGATTTTTTCAAACAGAGGTAAGTATTTTGTTTTTCATTAATAAATTGTATCGTATATTACATTATTATCGCATTTTTCACTTTAATATCAGTCTACTCATGAAAAGAATATTAGATCTCTTGAACATCACGTACATTTTATCGCGTACATTTTTTCACACGTACGTAATGTTATATCACGTACGTTCACATAATATTTATCGAAAGGTTATCTTATCAATTTGGTATAAAAGCGGTACGTTTCTGCATTTTATTTATAGTCTAACATTATTTGAACAGTACGCAATTATACCATTTGTGAGAAAATTTTAAAGTGTTTTAAAGCATATGCAAATATTTGTGTTAAAATGTCAACAATAAATATAGTGTACAAACTTGTCATAGATCTGATCTCATGTTAGAAAGGGGAGGAGGCGACACATCGAATAAAGAAACAATTTGAACTGAAACTCGTTTAATTTGAAAAAGAATGATTCTACTTGGCAGAACTCAAAAGAGAATACCACCATTCGATGCGTGGATGAGAAAAACTGCCGAAAACCTCACCAGTATTCTTATTACAATGTAATCGCGCACAAAGCAGCGCAGAAAATACATAGAAATCAAATAGAGTATACATAAATCAGTGAATATACATAGTAATCATATACAGAATGAACACACAATAGCATAACATAAGTTGAAATCATACAAGAATCATAAGAATAATAAATTAAGTAGAATACATCAATTGTCGTAACGTAAAGAAAATAGTATATATCTCAGAACTGAAATGATTACTTCGTCAACGGAAAAGACTTGAATTATTAACTAAACAATAAAATATGTAGTGAACTGTATCTTAAAGTATTTGTCTTTTGAATAATTTCTACTTGAAACGTTATCTCGTATAGTTAATAGCAAGACGTACTTGTCACGTCGTATGACATAAGAAAGTATTGAATGAGCTTTGTTAATCACAAAGGTAACTTGTCGGCAAATCGTTAGCATTTCACAGTATCCATTAAAGAACCAGTATAATGTTACAGCGTGTAACGTTACAATAATAGACTATGAGTTTTTAGAAAAGATATGACAAACGTAATTGACCTTTGCCATGCAGACAAATCAAACGAATTGATCTTATTCTTACATTCACAGTTGAATAAAAGAACATACATGTGTGTGTATTAATACCTTGCAAGGTCATAACAATGTATTTGTGAATATATTCGAGCGCTCGATTTTCCGCATTAATGAAAGAAAGAAAGTAAGAAAGTAAGAAAGAATTAATGTTCTAGTTAAGGGGTTAGGCCACCTTAACCCCCCTAAATTTCAGGCTTTTTCGCTAATTTTTTTCAAAGAAACAACAAGTTTTTATGAAAATCTAAAAACGCCACTTTATTAAGTGTACTTTAAAGCAAAAAGTGATTTTTTATTTTTCTAAAAAATTAAAAAATGGCGGCTTGACAGCCGATGAACGGCCGCGCGTCGAAAATTGGTCGTCTTGCGGTGGGAAAAATAACTCGGCCTAGATGTGACCTGGAACAATGGCCACAAAATGTCAATTTCATTAGTCCAAAAACTGGCGAAATACGTAGCCGTTTTAAAAAATATGCATTTTTAGCGAAATGGCATCGATTTTAAGTAAACTATACGTTTTTGGCCACAATTTTCGTTACTTAAAGTTGCATATAAAATCGAGATATCAATATTTTCAAAAAATCCTACGTATTTCGCCAGAAATATGTTATAAAGAAGTTGTCAAAATTTCAAGTCGATCGGTTAAAAATTGACAGAGCTAGACTTCCCACCGACTTTGAAAACGTGGTTTCGAGAAAAACGCGTTTAAAGTTTTTGTTACGCGTTTTGTTTTTGTTTTTATTTTTGTTTTTGTTAAAGTTTTTGTTTAGTTTTTGTTAGTTTTTGTTTTTTTAAGTTTTTTCTTTTTTTGACCACTCTGCTTAAACGGCTCGAAAATAGCCTTTTCACTTTCGATATGGCTTTTTTTCTAATGGGATATCATTTTCGTATGTATACAGAATACTTTAAGCCAAAAAAAAAATTCAATTTTTTGAACCGGCCAAGGTGGCCTAACCCCTTAAGTCGGTTTAACACTAATGTTCAAGATATCTTTGAATATATCGTCCGCAGTAAATGTGAGATACTCGGACATATCTCCTTTGTGTAAAGAAACAGCGCACTCGCGGTGTTTTTCCTTGCTCGGTTATGACGTCATCATGTCGATGCGTTGAAAGAAATGGAAAGAAATACTCATCTTAGATACTCTCTAACTGAATGTATACAGTAAATAAAACGTCCTTTGTCTGTGTTGTCCTTAGACAATCATCCTTCCGTTTCCAGAATACTCGGCCAGATATAGAATAATGACGACAGTCCGTCGTCTTGATCTCGTAAGAATGTGAATCAGGTGGCAGCGTCAGATTTTGTCGGCCGCACGATTCCCGCTTGTATATCTGGTCGAAACTCGCTTTACTGAAGATGATGCAATATGCGTATTGCAATTTGGTCGTACGGACCACACGTCCACACTCTATCACTACTCGACTGACTCTGAACAATGGCCGCTTTTCGTCGCGGCGTGGACGGTTCGCGTCCACCCCTTCCACCTTCTCTCTCCAAGAAGTAATGCGAGCCAGTTGGTGGCGCCGCCCGCCGTCTTTGGTGTGTTTACGAGAGTTACCCGAATAAAGAATGCGGTATCTGTTATACCGTCTCGTCGGTAACGTAGTTACCTTCTCCCTTGCATGAATTCTGAACATATAGCAAATGTTATAAACTTATTAATCACAACGTTCAACATTGCAAATTTTGCTGTCTCGCCTGTTAATCACCACGAAGTTGAACTTCATGATGCTATTTCCGATCTAATAAAAAGTGCTGTAAATTATGATGTTGCGATTGAACACGTATGGGGGACTTGATTTTGATGATTCGGCGGAGCCACATGATGTACAATTTGTGGACGTGTATGATGTTGATGCTGAAGAAGAAGCTAATTATGAAGACGAAGTTTGTGTGGTGGATAACGAAGGTGGAAGTATAAACTTAAATTACAAAAGAAAAGCAGTTGAATTTTGGAACAGTGGAAAAAGAGGACGTTTATCTATTACTGTTGTACAAAATTGTTTTAGACAGGTAAAATTTTATTTAAAAAATAAGGAAAAATAATACAAGTTAAACGAGCAAGTGGACGTACGTTGTGTATGAATAGTAGTTTTAAACTTACATTCCTTATATCGCATATCTGCATTTATCTACATTAGTTCATAAGTCTTTTTATTTTTAATTAGATTTTTTAAATATTAAACTCCTTGTCTTCTAGGTAAAATCTGTTTCGCAATTGTATAGATGGCAAGAAAATGTAATGCGCGGAGGGACAAACAGGGACAAACTTGTAT
>JASTWQ010001191.1:0-24457 GCA_035220615.1 Leptothorax acervorum
ACGTGGCAGCTCCGCTGCACGTTGCAGCGTCCCCGCCGCCGCCACGGGGCGCGGAATTGTGCTCGGGGGCGAGCCGGAAGAGCAGCGCGAAATCTCCAGGAGGCCTTGTAGTCATTAATTGCGTACTAATTACCTTTTTTTTGCTTTTTTTATTATTTTCTGTAATCGCGGCACCTCGCCGGAATCCACCGGCGAGAACATCATCGACAGCGACCTTGCGAGCCTCGGGGAAGAGGAGCCGTACGAGGGGCGGGGGACGCCCCGGAATGCGGCCGTGCGGAGAGGAAGAATGATCGCGGGCCACGCACAGGAGAGCGCGGAGGAAGACTCGACCGCGTGATCCCGGCGTGGAAACGGGAGCGGTCCCGGCGTTTTGGATGCGGGAGGGCGGAACGACCCCGCCGCGACAGCGGTACGCCGTGAAGCGGCGTAATCGCTAAGTCGGTTACGACTCCGACCGGAAAGTCACGGGGAAAGACGTCCCCGCGGCGGAGATGCCGTGAGGCGAGCCGGGGCACCCGACCCGCTTTCACCGATTACTGCATCGATCAATTATCGCGGAGTCGCGAGGCACCCCGAGACGGATCACGCGAGATTACGTTACGCGAATTGTCGCGGCGTACTTGCGGGATCGATCCCGATTGGCCCGCGCTATCGCGCCACAGACGTACGCACCCCCGGGGTGGGGCGCGTCGTCGATCCGCAATCGAGCGACCGAAGGGACGATCTCTTTCGGTTCGCCCTCTCGCCGAGTCAACACGCCGAGTCAGCACACGTGTTCGCGTAATAATTGCCGTGACCCGGCTTTGAGTGCGATTAGCGGTGATATTGTGGGAGGCCAGCTGTCCGGTCCGGCAGGTGCCCTGAGGAGGCGGCGACGTCGAGGAGACAGAGTCAGCTGCCGGTGAGGTTGCCCGAGTATTATTTAGTGTGCAGCCACGGGAAAGCCGTCGGGTCGCGTTCGCGTTTCGTGCCGACTCGCGTTAGTGCCGCTTTCGTGCATTTTGGTGTCCGCTCGCCGTGCACGGCGTAGCAAATAATTGGTGATTTTGCGGTAGCGATTGGCATCGAGCGCGGAGGGCCCCCTTGGCGATCGCGCGAGCTTGTGTGTGCGGGATTAGGGCCTCGCGGATTCGCGTCGCGTAACGACCCCTTGGAGATCGCGATCGCGGGCATGTGCGGCGACCTTCGGCGGGGCCGAAGGGCGAGATATCGCGTTCGCGCGGACGGCATACGGGAGTGGCCGCGTATTAGATTCGTGTACGGTGTACGTCCTCGGGTTCGCGTTGAGTGTGGCGTAACTTCGTATCTGCTCGCGTACCGGGTGAAGTCCGACGTTCTGACGACCGGCTTTGAGTGCGCGTTGAGTGTGGCGTGGACTCGTATCTGCTCGCGTTCCGTTAGAGTTCGACCCTTTTTGGTGTTTTCGATTGCGTAGTGCCGTCCCGAGTCGTACCCGCGTTCGCGCTCGCGCCTCCGCCGCCGCGCCCCCGCGTGCGAGTCACGTCGCGCCCGCATACCGCGTGTTTTTGCGTGTTGTTCGCTGCGTATTATTTTCGTGTCGCGTTCCTGGGTCTTGCTAGCTGCGCCGCTCGGGATCTATCATTCCCGATATCCTCAGGAGATATTCTTTGCGACGCTGCCCCATCGTATTACTTGCGATATCGTGTCGCGATATTTGTTGCGATATTTTCTCGCGTTATTATTTGTTATTATTTGGCGTTATTAGTCGCGATATTATTTCGCGTTATTATCTTGCGTTATTAGTCGCGATATTATTTCGCGTTATTATTTGTATTATTATTTTGCGTTACTTATTGGTGTTATTAGTTTGTGTTATTATTCGCGATCTTTCTTCGCGTTATTATTTGCGATATTCTTTCGCGTTACTTTTGTATTGTTTGCCTAGTTTCGTGCGTTCCTCGCTGCCGCATATTTGTTTTGCTCTATTATTCGCGTTCGATATTCTTGAGTGTTAGAGTCAAGTCCGAATATTATCTCGCGTACTTTGGATTATTTCCAATATTATTGTGTTATTATTTGCGACCTTATTTAGTATTATTATTAGCGATCTTAATGGCGATAATTATTAATTGCAATACTAAGGATATTATGTTTGCGTTGTTTGCTGCCGCGTATTAGTTTGCGTTATTACTCGCGTTTGATATTGTGTATTAGATTCGCGTCCGGATATTATTCATTGGCATTTTCGGAGTCGGAATATTAATATTGCGTTACCCTGATTTATTCGTTGCGTTACCTTGACTATTGTTCGCGTTATCCCGAATCTTTTCTCGCGTTATTGTTAAGTTACGGAATATTTTGCTGATTTGCGTGCTCTATTGCGCCCGTAATTGCGTCGCGCGTGCGAAGAGCTCACGCCGAACGGCGTAAAAACCACTGACGACAGAACAGAACCAAGTAGACCGGAGCTGAATCTCCGAGTCTAGTTGATGGTGATTTATTGCGATCCCAGCGTGATTATCTGTTTCTTGGGCGAGTTGTAATCTCGCAAGAGTACGCTGTCGCGCCTCGTTTGGCGCACGCAGAAATTATACTTGATCGTCGACGTTTGTGGCGTTATTATTTGTATTATTTACCGGATTACGTTTTGATTGCGAGAGATATCGCGAATGTTATTTGGATCTCATGGCTTAGTTCTTTGTTTGTTCCGTAACGATCCAGAGATCGTTCTAATTTAATCACTCAGCAGTTTCATAACTTCCAATAGTTTCCGTCTGACTCTACGTTACTCGTTGTCGCGTATTATTCATCGCGTACGCTCGCGCTTGATATTACTTCGCGTTCTTCTTTAGTTTTTGTCAACGAACTTGATTACAGTTCGATAGGCGGAGGCGATTGCCTCATTTAACTTTGTTATTATTCCTCGGATCAATGTAAATATTATTATTAAAATTACTATTATTAAACCACTGTCTCACCATTTTCATTACCAGATATTAGTAATAAACGATCATCTATTTTTATTATATACTGCATGTGGCGAATTATTTAGCCGTTATCCCGTCGTCCTCTTGCACTGCCCTGCCTTGCCCTGCCCCTCTACCGTTAGGTCGAGCTGGTCGGCCTTCGCACGAATAGTTCCGTTAAGCTTTCGTGATTCAGTAATTGCGTTTGGCGAATTTTTGCGAATTGAAGCATTCGAGTTGTCGTGATAAATTATTTGAGGATCGTTGTATTTAGTGGACGCGATTTGCCGCGTCTGGCGCCCAATAGTCTATATCGCGAGTCAAGAGATTTCGTGCGAGGGACCAATTTGAGAGGCCTGACACCTGACTCTCTACCGTCCCCTTTTGATCCGGCTTGCGCCCGCGTGCAAAAAGCCGTGACAATATATATATATATATATTATAAATATATATATATATAATATATATATATATATATATATATATATATATATATATATATACCTATTGTAAAAAAGCTAAATGGCGCGCGCGCTTGTGATGTTCTAGTTTATGTTTAATTAACGTTTTTTTCAGATTTTCTTACAAATATTTGGAAAAAATTCCAAGTCCTTAGGCCAAAAATTCCACTCAAGAATTATTTAATATTGTCAAAAAGGAACAATGAATACTTACTGTTACCGAGCGAAACGACGTAGTTGATGTCCACTTTGTCAAAAGCAGGCCGAAAAATCTGAAAATGCAACTTCCGCAAAGAGATGGCCGCTCTCAAATCAACAGTTCAACTCGAGAAGTCAAGAAACACGAACCGTTCTGAGATCTCATATAACGCAAAAAGAAGAGAAGTCGAGAATGTATACAGCGAAGATTTGATTTCCTGCGACTATTTATTTGCCACACCGAACGGTACAATTAAACCGCGGGGAGATCGATCCTGTTCGGAGTTACATCGCAGAGAGAATAGGAAACAAATAAGTAACATTTACTTCGCCAGCACTTCTCTAATAAAATTTAATATATGTTAATCTAATAAAATTGTTAAGTCGTTTTAATCGACACAACTAATTTACTAGGTCACCAATTAAAGCTTGAGGTAATACAAAGCATGATAAGTTTAGACCGTGGAAACATCCTCAAGAGATTAAGAGAGTACAGAGGCCTTAATGCGGCCAACAAACAGGAGAATCGGTAATTTCTTCTATTTATTGCATGAAGCATATTAAGTAAAGTATATTAAGAAAAATGCCTAAAAGAAAGCCGCGGATCCCGTTAACGAGTTGTTAACTCTATCGCCGCGAGTGGAAACTGACCACACATTTGTACAATATATTTTAAAGGATGAAGAGTGGTGGTACAAAAAAGATGATTTAAAAAGCCGGAATAATAATTTCTGGAAAGAAATCGGAACAATAATAAACACACCAGGTAACAATTAACAATTTCGTTTCAATTAAAACTATAATACAGATCTCCTCAAAACAATGCCTAAATCGCCGAGGGTGGAAACGTACAAATTATATAACGTCTTAAAAGACAAAAATTTGTACAATAAACATTAAACATGGAAATCTAAAGAGCCGAACTGACAATTTATGGACGGAAATTGTAGTCATTATTAACACATTAGGTAAAAAATTAGACAATACGATGCTGCGGCCATTTAATAATTTTCTTATAGGTGTCACTCAATCAAGCAGTTGCCAAATTTGATGCATAAGACAAAGGAACTTTATAAAATTTGCAAGAAACTTCTGTTGGCACAAAGTGACACTACAAGTAGCAGCTCATCATCGCAAGAGAGTAGTAGTAGCTCATCGAAAAATAAAAGCCACGATGGATATGCTTGCATCCCATATAGACAATCAGGACTAAAATTAAGCCTTACTGTGCGAGGCATGAGGAATCGGCAACGCATCGCGGCGCGTATGCCGTCAAAGAATCGAGAATATACGCAGTGGTACACAGCGATGGATTGTCTGAATCTCGCGGAGAGATTATGATTGACGATGCGTGGCGTACTTTACCCACGTGAGTGCCGCCGACCGCCGAAATTGAGATCGACATCCGAAGGCGTATTGCGTACAAAGATTGAGCCAAATGCCCTGATATGAATGTGGCTTGAGAACCTTGGTCAAGCAGGGCTCTTACCGTCGCCGCGCGACCGGAGGGGACTTTCACCCTAACCCATGCGGTCGCCAAAAGAACTTGTGAATTACGGATTTGTTGCGTGGAGGCAAATAGCCTGAGCACCTCGACCTTCGGTGTGCTAGATTGGGACGGCGACGACGTTATCGTCGTTGAATCGGAGCTTGTCTCCGAATCGACGCGAAGCATTGAGTGATGCTTCTGGCTACACGAACGGCAATATGCAAATTTATAATTTATAAGTATGCAAATTTATAATTTGCATACTTAAAAATTGTGAGGATCTAAAAACTATGACAAAGCAATGTACAAGTTTCTACTTGTTAATTCTTTCTTGAAGTTATTTTTGCAAGAAGTTGCCATTCGTAATCTGTATATATGTATATTATTATTTTGTTGCAGATACAATATGGATCCAACAGCAAATAAAATTAATAATATTATCGCGTTCTTTAATAATATATCATATATCGAGAAAGACATAGAAGTTTTAAAAAAAAGCTTAACGAGTAATTATTTTTTTGTTATTGCACACAAAATATTTTTAAATGTGTTTTGTATTGTTACACTAAATATTTTTAATAATATTAAATTTTATTTTTATTGCAGTATTAACGAAAAAATATCAGAACTAGACAAAAGTCGTAAAGAGAAAAAAACCATATTGAAGAAAGAACTAGAAGATCTTGTTGCAAAACTAGATGTGGTGCGTATCCTGCCAATAACGTAAGTATAGTAAAATATTATATAATTATGTATAAAAAATACATTTAATTTAAAAAAAAATTTCAGCATGACAGATGTCTTGAAAGCGATTGAGTTGCAACATAAACAAACTGATAAACATCACGTAAATAATAATGATTATAAGGAAGATACGGATGCGGAGATACATTAAATCTAGCACGGAACTAAAAATAATTGGTAATTTCGATCGTTTACTATGTTTTCTGTGTTACCGTGCTATACCTGTCCTTGTCTAACGGATACCTATACGATATATCTGTCCTTGTCAGATTTCAGCAGTGCCATCTCTGACAAGATCCGGCAACTACTGTTGCACGCAACACTGTTCTTCTTGTCATTCTGCATCCGTATTTGCATTACTAAAATAATTTTTTAATGGATCTTTTTTTGTACGCATTGAATCTTACTTCTACTTGCACGATATTATTCCTACATGTTTACCCAAAGTTACATGATAAGCATTATGTATGTATAAACTGCAGAATTTTTGTTTTAAGCAAATATTGTCGTCAGGTGACAGCTGTACGTGCCCAAATAATATTTTTAATTTTTTGGTGTTTTTGATATAAAATCGCGGTTGTGTAACATAGATTTTTGCGCGTACTTTAATTCTGTAAAAGATTTTTGCAATTTTATAAAGCCAATTAAAAGATCCATTGAAAAACGATAATGTCGGTAATTCATACAACTGCAGGATCCCCTTAACGTAAGAAGGAAAGGGACTTCGATTGCTGAATATTATAATGAATATCCCGTTTTAAAAACTTCCATTGCTACTTCACTGGTAATTTCTTTCATATAAAATTTGTGTGTGTGTGTGTGTGTGTGTGTGTGTGTGCGAGCACACAAATGCAGTATAATATAATCATAAATTCTCACAATGTAATATGTCAATCATTAATTGTTACAGATACGTATTGATTGTGGCATTGCAACCGGAATTGATACGCTGATTTAAAAAAAAAATGGCCCAAAATTTGTCCATATGTAATACAAATAGCGGAAGAAAAACAAGCATGCCCAACATTATGTGAATTGAAACATGGTATATACATTACATGTAAAACATACACACTCAAATATTAATTATTTTAATTTATATAATACATGATAGAAAGGCTTTAAGAGCCGAAGAATATAAACACTAAAGAATTTTTAAAGTACCTTAAACGATACGTGAATAAAGATCTTCCTTCTTGGATGAAGGTGTTTAGAAGTAAACAAAATTTAAATTGGTATCAGTGTGGTTTTACGTAATCCCTCACATTATAGACGTACCGGATAGATCTTTATTTGAAGAGCAATGCTTCCAGTTAGCCAATAGATGGGTTGATTGGAATTGCGATGGTTATCATGATCCTCCTAAAGATCTATTATCATCTCTTCTCAATTTAACAGATGCAGCGAATTTTAATAATATTGAGACAGAAATATTTATAAGCTATTTATATTTGTTTCACAAAGGACTTCCGGTTGAGTAAGAGAGGCGAACGGCTGCTCCGAGAAGGGAAGAAGGAATTATGGAAGGAATAAAAGAGTAGGAAGCGAGGAAAGCGGTGAAAGAGAAGAGGCGCATAAAGGAAGGACGGAGGAAGACGAGCGTATGGAGGAGGAACCGGAGGCGTAAAAGATTTGGAGTAAAGCAGGATGAAGAAAGCTAGAAGAAGTGAGGTTAAGTCGGAGCGAGGCTGGGCCAGGGAAGAAGGCACGAGAAGAGGGAGGAACGACAAAGAAGGGGACCGGAAGAAGTAAGGAGAGGAGAGGACAATTAAGATAGCGCATGAGCAGAGAGATACAGGTAGGAGACAAGGGAGAGGGAGAGACGAGCGGGCGTGCACAAAACGCGGGCGCGGAACTGTGAAAGCAGAGAACGCGGCGCATGTGGTGCGTGGAGAAACGACGGTGGCGCTACGTCGAGGGAGCGCGGAGAGGAGGATGAAGCGAGGAGTCTAGGCGGCGCTGGATGGTAACAAAGTTGGCATCCATGCGGGACGCCTAGACGGGTTTGAGAACGCAAAATGAAGCGCGATGAAGGAGGCGGATAAGCCGGCGGCAATGTGGAGACACATGGTGTGACCATAGACTTATATAGATAGACCGGCCCCTGCCGTGAGAGCACGTCTTAGAAGATCGACGGTGCAGACATTGGGTCCGTTCCGAGTTGCGCATGAAACGCATAGACTGCATTACTATTGCGCAGCGCTTCGAAATCGTTCCGTTTTGTCAATGCGCATGAAGCGCTTTAATTATTCGGAACGGTTTCCTGCGCGCTCTGTGCGTTAATGCGAATTGAAAATGTGAACGCCGTGCAAAACGTCAACAAACGTCGATGAGACACCTTTTTAGAAGTGGATAAACATTTTTGGTTAATAAACAGACATTAGTTACGTTTAATTTTTGATTTTATTTCTGTTATACTATCAAGTATTATATTTAGTCGCGTACATTTTGTGTATTGTAAAATGTGAACAAAATAAGTAGTATTTTTTAAATGTTTGTACTTTTACATTTTATAAAATAAAAACTTTCTTAAAAATTGTTGAAAAAAAGCGTTTAAAAGATATTTCTTGGTAAGGTAAGCCCAAGCGTATAAGCAAAAGGTCTGTTTAATTTTATGTTACGTTATTGCTCGTAAGCATAATAACATAATAACGTAACATAAAATCAAACTTTGAGGATTACAACCCAAACTTAAAACTCGTAATTAATTAAAATAAAATATACTAATTAATATAAAATAAACAACCTTCAAAACTCCAACTTATAGTATAACGCTTAACTTTAAACTTATTTCTTGCAAGCCTAAAGAGTACAAACTACATTTTATTAAGAAATTGTTGCAATATGGAGACTATAATGACTTCTGTACGTCAAATCGCTCTTTATGCCTTTTGTCACGTTGTTTTCTGTTTTCTTCACGTATCTTTTCCGAACAAAGTACGTCCGTACGTGTTCAAAGTCCATGGTGATTAGTATGATGTTAGCCGACAACTGACACTTTTTTCTTTAAAAAATTAGGTGTGAAATTGATTGTATTTTGTTTGTAGATTATTGTAGTGTATTTATTTTTGTTTGTTAGTCCATTTAATTTTTAATTAAATGTTTAAAGTGTCAGTCGTCGGCTAACATCATATAATACATCAAACAGATTATACAATGAAAAAGCTCTTTTGTAGTTAGATGTATTTTGTTTGTTTTTTTTATAGTAAGGTTAAGAAGTTTTGTAGTCTCTTCAAAAAATGTTTATAATTAATAAATAAATTTTTGGAACTATATGTAAAGATCTCCGGAGCGCTAACGTCGTTTCTAGATCTCTGATTGTTGGGTAGCTACATATAGTTCCACAAATAGTATTTATTAATTATAAACAATTTGAAGAGACTACAAAACTTTGAAGAGACTACACTTTTCTTAACTTCACTACAAAACTCTAAAAATAAAATATATTTTGTTGAAGAGTTTTGTATAGTGAAATCAAGAAGTTAAGAAAATATATTTTGTTTGTAGTGGTTAAGAAGTTTTGTAGTCTTTTCAAATTGTTTATAATCAATAAATATATTTGTGGAACTATGTAGCTACCCGAAAAATCTAGAAACGACGCTGGCGCTCCGGAGATCTTTCATGTTAGAGTAGTTGGAGAGTTGACTGCAATGCCTGGTTTCTACAGATTGATTACCGGGTAGCTACATAGTTCCACAAATGTATTTATTAATTACAAACAATTTGAAGAGACTACAAAACTTCTTAACTTCACTATAAAACTCTACAAACAAAATACAATTAACTACAAAAGAGCTTTTTTATTTTATAATATGTTTGATGTATCATATTATGTTAGCCGACGACTGACACTTTAAACATTTAATTAAAAATTAATTATGAATTAACAAACAAAAATGGATGCACTACAAAAACCTACAAACAAAATACAATCGATTTCAAACCTATTTTTTTTTTAAATTTCATAATACATGGCTAGTTTCATGGTCCATAATTAAATAATTATTAAAAATTAATTATAAACTAACAAACAAAAATAAATGCATTACAATAATCTACAGACGAAATAAAATCGATTTTACACCTAATTTTTTTAAAAAAGTGTTGGTTAACATCATACGAATCCCATGGCTGACTCATCTGTTGTTCGTTCCGAATTACACAAGAAGCGCATAGACCGCATAAACGCATCAGACGCATCAACTGCCTCAAGTCGAAATAGTAGCAGTCAATGCGCTGGGAGGAGTGCCAAGAATTCAGGACGTTTAGTACAATCTAGGGAATCCTTAGCACCATCAAAGCGCTCCCAATGCGCGCATTGGCTAAATCGGAACAACTTTCTATGCAGTCTACGCGCTTCATGCGTAACTCGGAACGCACCCATAGCCGTGGTGGTCGGTCCTCTCTCTCTTCTGATCGCTTAGTGGGGATAGACGAATCGACTTTCTCTTTTTTCTGATCGCTTGGTGGGGATAGACGACTCGACTTAGTCGACAAGTAGACTTAGTAGACAAATGCGTGGTTAGACTTCTTAATAACATGGAAGCTTTAAAATATTACTTTGATTTAGCAGTATACGAAGATAAATTACAATCCGCAAAATCAATTTTAACAAATTTTAATGTTTCTATTAAATTATATTTATTATTTCTAAAATACGTTTTACATTTTTTCAATAATTTTAATGCACTTTTCCAATCACGCACAATTTTAATTCATAAATTGTCTGAAAATAATATAAAAATAATTCAACAATTAGCGTGAAATTTTGTTATTCCCGAGGCTTTGGCGGACATTGCTACTTTAAACGTAGACGATAAAAACAATTTACAACCGTTCAACAAAATAAATGTGGGGCCTGAATGTGAAAGTCTTTTGGCAGCACAATCGTTACAATGCGCACAAGAATTTAAATCAAAATGGTTAGATTTTTATACAACGGCAGTTAAAGAAATGTTGAAACGTCTACCATATAAAGATAATTTTTTTAAATTATTAACTTTTATAGATCCAAAAGTAGCATTATATGACGAAAGCAGAGATAAAATTAATATTTTACCTGATATTGCTGTGCGCATAGGGTAAATTGATATTACAAAATTAGAGGTTGAGTGGACAATGCTGCCTTTAATGTTTGATAATACAGAAAAAACAGAATTAGCTTGTTTAGATATACAAGAAATGTGGAAAAAAATATTAGAACGTAGAGATTTTAATGGTGAAAAAATATTTCCAACTTTAGTCATTAATCGAAGCAGTGTTTAATCTTCCACATTCAAATGCCGAAGCTGAACGAATTTTTTCAATAGTTTCGGATGTAAAAAATAAGAAACGGAATCAATTATCAAATGATACAGTTTCCGCAATTTGCATTACTCGGTCAAGTTTCCAAACTTAAGGTATTAATTGTATTAATTTTGAAGTTGAGCCCAGACATTTAGAATTACATAACGCAGAAAATTTATATAAATAATGCCGTTTACATATCTAATGGTAATTTAGTTTGTGATTTTTTCTGTAATGTTTTTATTTATTTGCACTTTTTATTTTATACTTGTACGCTTATTTTTTATGCATGTTAGTTATTATTATTATTAAGGGGATCCTAAAGCGAAGGCCGAACTCCGACGATGTCGCTGTTTTACCGACAAAATTACCGACAAACTGACAAATTTTCGCACAGCTCCAGCTTTTTAGAATAGATACACCGCCAAGGTTAGAGTTGACAAGTCGTGAAAACATCAGCTTTATACAAAAATTTGGTAGCTTTCATGCACCCCCCCAGGGGTCTACGGGGCCGCTTGCGGCCTCATAGATACGGGTAGTAGCACGCCCGGGGTCCCGAGCTCATCAGCACCGGAACCCCTCACGTAGTGAGGGCCCGGGAGGCGCCAGAGACGTTAGTCACTGGGGCCCGCGAGGTAGGTGGCCTCTATAAAAATCGCCCGGCCGGTCGGGGCCGTGAGGGACAGCCTTGGCTCTCCCAACCGACCTATGGGAAGGAAAACCCAGACAAAAAACCGGGGGCCCGGCGACCTCGCTTAGGAGTCTGGATAACCTCGGTTATCCAGCTCCAATCGCCGGTAGGGGATGGCGACCCTGACTACAAACGCCCGGCCGGCCGGGGCCGTTAGGGGGGAGCTTGCTCCTTCCACCGCGCCACGGGGTGGGGTTTGGGGCAGGGGGTACCCCCGTCTCGAAGCGGGCAGGGATGCCGTCCCGCTGAGAGGGAGGGGAAGATCCCGCTCTTCGGACTCATTGCACGCCGGTGCTCCGGCAGGGAAAGAGAGCGGGATTACCCTTCTCGTCCCGGGTCTCGGACGTGGTCCGGGATCAGGGGCGGGGAGGAACCCACACTCGCGGCTGCACGCCGGGGACGTGGTCCCTCGGTCCGTGAGGGGTGGAGGGTCGTCTGGGCCGCTCGGACGTATTCCGAGGTCGGGGCCAGGCGACCTGGGACGATGGACCGCCCGGGCCGCTTCGCGGCTCGGACGGTCCGGCTGCCTTGGCAGCAGTGAGGGGCGGGCAGGCCGGGCTCGACAGCTCTTTAGCAACCGGCCTAGGGGAAGGAAAACCCCGAAATCAAACCATACACACACACTCACACACTACACATTACACTCACAATCGGATCCGCGGGCTTCCGCCGGGGGCCTCCGGGGGCTCGGGTTGTCGTGCGCGCGTCGTGGCAGAGGGTACAGCGGTTAAACAGGGTTTCGACATTCCCTGGGCGCCCGATAGTACAGGGGCCCGGGTCGGCCTAACCAGCATGACCTGGCTGCCCCACCAGCGGGCGAATAATCTCGCGGGGGCGAGTACTGCCGGTTGGTAACCGGACGGGACCGTGCTCGTCTTCGCGGGGGCCACCGCCGAGGCCACTGTCCTTCGCGCGTTCGACGTTCCTGGGTATCCCGGATCCCCCGGGATGGGGCTTCGCGGGTCCGTGTACACGCACACATACTTACACACAGGCACACAGACGAAGATATTAGGAGGTAAGAAAAACATGAAATGTCACAGGTAAAGAAACCAGTCTCCAAAAATGTCGAACAGAGGTCCGGGGTTTCCCAGCCCCAAGTGAGTGTGGAGAGACTCGCGGATAACGCGAAGTCTCTCAAGGAAAAGCCCGCGCCAAAGAGTGTGCAGGAGAGGCGGGCGAGAGAGGCGGCCAGCGCCGCCGAACCGGTCAGCGATACGTCCGCCGGTTCGAGAAGCGGCTCACCCGGCGCAACGGGTGAGAAGGAGAGAAAGGCGGGCGGGGGGGTCGTCTTCTCCAGGGCCAAGGAGGACGTTGCGGCCCTGGACAGGATGATCCTCCAGTTGAGGGGCAAGGAGGTCCCCCCGGCGTCCAAGACGGAAGAGACGCGGGGCCGTAAGCCCACGGAGGGGGCTTTTTATGTGAAGAGGCTCGAGGAGCAGAGGCGGGAAATCGCCGGTCTTCTCGAGAACTTCCGGGGCGTCGTAGACGCATCGACGCCCGTAGACCTGTCAAGGAACAGGAAGGTCCTCGAGAGGAAGGCGACGGAGGAGTACCGCCTCACTCCGCTGGAGACCCTGCCGGGGATCATCCTGGAGGGCGTCCGCGACATCGACCGGGTGGTCGACAAGTCGGGCAACCTCCAGGGCCCCCTGCAGGGGGTGTTGAATAGGGCCGCGGCGAATATCGCGGCCGCGGTCGGGCACCTGGCCCAAAGGCAGGCGGGCTCGGCCTCCAGGGACGAGAGGGACGCGGAGCTGGAGGACCTGCGGGGGAAGATCTCCTCCCAAGAAAAAGAGCTCCAGCGGCTGAGGGAGCAGCAAGCGCAGCATGCGCTGCTGCAGAATCAGGTGCTGGAGCTGCAAAACCAGCTGCAGCAGCTCAGGAAGGAGAGGGAGTCCCCCGCAGGGGGGTCGGTCCCTCAGGAGAGAGCGGCGAGGAAGAGGGTGAGGGTGATATGCACCTCATCCTCTGAGGAGGGCCGGCCGCCTCCCAAGGCCCCGACCACCCAACCCTCGGCGGAGGAGCTGACGGAGCCTCCCCCCACAGCCCATGGAGGTGGGCGTGGAGGAGAGCTCCTACGAGCGGCACAGGGAGGAGCTCGCAAGAGAGGGGCTCCCCCCTTTGTATAGGCCGCCCGTTAAGGGGAGGCGGGCCTTGCTGGAGGGGGCTGTACCCCCCCGGCGAGAGGCCGCAGCGGTAGGCGAGGTGGCCGCCGCCGCCAGAGCGGCGGAGCTGTCGGAGCCGATCCCTCAGGTCATGGAGAACCTGAGGGATCAAATGCTCCGGCAGTTTGAAAGAATGGCGGCCGCGCAGCTGTGCCGGCTGGCGGAAGAGGTGGACCGGAGGCTGGGACGCGTTATTGCCCCAGCACCCGGTCCCGCGACGCCGGCGCGGGCGGGGGGAGTGTTGCCGCCGCCCCCACCCTCCACGGCGGGGGCCGAGTGGACGACCGTCCCCGCCGGGAGGAAGAGAAAGGGGAGGAAGGGGGGCGCCAGCTCCCCCGGGGTCGGAGCGACGGGAGGGCCCCCGCAGAGGGCGGGGGCGAGGGGAAGGCGCCGGGGCGGGCGGGGGGGGGGGCCCGCAGCCCCGGGATCCTCCTCCGCCGGCGTCCGTGCCCCGTCCCCCCGCCGGGGCGGCCGTCAGGTCGTACGCGGCGGCGGTCGCCGGCGGGGCTGACGGTGGGGTGAGGAGAAGTGGGGAGGGAAGGGTGCTGCTCCCTCCTTCGAAGCGGGCCGCGGCCGCGGTAGCGGCGGCCAGCGGACCGGGCACCGGCGGCGCGTCCCGGAGGAGGGCCGGAGGTGGGGGGGCTACGACGACCCCACGGCCGGGCGGGTCGGGGTTGAAACGCAGAGTGCCGAAAACGGCAGCGGTTACCCTGACCTGCCCGGAGGGCGGCTACGGGGAGTCAATGTTGCTCGTGAGGCAAAGCATAAGACTCCCCGAGCTGGGGATTGAGCCCCCCTTCAATGTTAGGAGGACGGCCACCGGTGCCCTCAGCATCGAGGTGGCGGGGCCGGACAGCGGCGCAAAAGCGGACGCCCTGGCCGAAAGGATGTCGGCGTTGCTGGCCGGCAAGGAGGGCGTCCGCGTCGGCCGTCCGTCGATGTCTGCTGAGTTGAGGCTCAGCGGACTCGACGATTCGGTGCTGGACGGAGAATTGAGGGAGGCACTCGCCGAAAAGGGCGGAGTGGCCCCCTCCAGCATCGCGGTGGGGCCGCCGCGGCGGGCTTCCGACGGGCTAAATACCTTTTTTGTGAGGTGCCCGCTGGCGGCGGCGAAGGTGGTGGCGAAGGAGCGCCACATCGGCGTGGGCTGGGTGAGGGCGCGAGTCGAACTGCTCGACAAGCGCCCTCTCCAGTGTTACAGGTGCCTCGAGGTGGGCCACACTCGAGCCACCTGTAAAAACGAGGTGGACCGCACCGGCAGCTGCTACCGGTGCGGGGTAGTGGGCCACCAGGCCCGCTCGTGCACGGCCGCGCCGAAATGCGCGGTCTGCGAGCGGGCTGGCCGCCCCTCCGACCACCGGATCGGGGGCGAAGTCGTGCTCCGGTGGGAAGGGGGGAGGGAAAGGTGCAACCGCCGCCCCCAAAAAGGTGAAGGGCAAAAAGCCCAAAGCTCCCTCGGCAGGGGTGGCGGACGCAGAGGGCGCTCTCGCGCCGGCGGCGGTAGCCTCGGGGACCCGTCCCACGGGTCCCCGAGTAACAAGGGTGGAACCCGCGAATCTCAGCCTCAGGATCATAAGATCGCTGGAGGGGGAGATCGCGGGGGCCATAGGCGGAGCGGAGGCGGCGGCGGCCGAGCTGAGAGCGGAGGCCGCGGCCACGAATGCCGTGACGGACGCCGCTCTCGGGTGGCTTGTCGGGTTCGCGACGGGGGAGGGTTCCGGGGGTTGGGTGGACCCCCGGGACGAGCCTGAGCCCCCACTCGGACCCGGCTACATCGGAGGAGGGGCCGCTTTGGCGGCAACGGTGAGGGAGGTGCCGGAGGACCCGATGGACTACACGGAAGATCAATGTCCGTAAGGGTCCTCCAGGCGAATCTGAACCACGCCCGCGCTGCCCAGGATTTATTTATCCACACGATGGCAGAGCGCGGGTGTGGTTTGGGGATAGTCGCGGAGCCCTACAGGGTCCCAGCAGCCCACCCCTGCTGGGCCAAGGACCTCAGTGGCTCCGCGGCTATCACATGGCGGGCACTGCCACAGGCCCCCCCGTGCACTCGTGGTGAGGCCGGGGTGGGTTTTGTGGCTGTGCATTGGGGGTCCACCTCCGTCGTGGGCGTGTACAAGCAACGGCAGGAATGGTGTCTCGCGACACGCGCGCGCGCGCGTCACGTATACATACACAAAGCACGTAATTGAAAATTGTTTACGAAAATAAATCCACACATCTTGGAAAGAATGTCTCCCGCAAAACCATCTAGCAATTTATATATTTTTTCAAATATAACATCTATATTTTAACATTTTAGAGATAATAAATTTTCTCGCAAATATATATAAGATAATAATAAGTTAACATTAGAGATAGTAAGTTCTAGTAACTCATTCTGTTCCATTATCATTCATTTTGATTATAATAAAAAAGTTATTAATTTTGTAATGATAAATAAATCAATATTGTAAATAATCAGGACGAGCGTGCATTTTTCTTATGGAAGTTATACTATATTTATATAGTATAATTAAATCATTCAAGAAAAAATTTATGTTATTTATTAATTTTATTGTTTATTATATTTCGCCTCTATATTTGATATAATAATTAATAAAATTAATGCCGGCGCTCGGTGCACGCCAGACACCACTAAGCGATATCAGTATCACATCTTGTAACGCTCTCTCTCTCTATTGTCCGACTCGCGCTAAGGATGCAAAATCGGAGTATCCCCCACTACTTTTCCCCTCCCGCTCGGCTCCGCGATCCAAATCACACGTACGATACGTGCTATGTGTGTATGCGTGACGCGCGCGCGCGCGCGTGGCGAGACACCATTCCTGCCGTTGCTTGTACACCCCTCCGAGCTGGGACCTGGCCAGATTCGAGCGGACGCTCCACGATATGGAGGGATGCGCCAGCCGATGCCCTACTGGCCGGGTCATAGTGGCGGGGGACTTCAATGCGGAGTCCACGCTTTGGGGTTCCCCGCGCACTGACGCGAGGGGCAGCGTCCTGGAGGGGTGGGCGGCGGGGCTCGGCCTGTGTCTCATAAACACGGGCCGAGTAAGCACATGTGTGCGCCGGCAGGGGGCCTCGGTGATCGATCTCACCTGGGCGACTCCCCCTGCCGCGCGAGAGATACACGGCTGGAGGGTGCCCACGGACCTAGAGTCCCTGTCGGACCACAGATATATAGAGATGATGGTCCGGGCCACCCCTCCGGCAGTGCTGTCCCGCCGCCGCGCCGCAGAGAAAACGCGGCGGAGATGGGCCCTCAAGAAGTTGGACCGGAATCGCCTGCAAGCGGCGATCCTGGTCCTAACTTGGGGTAAGGCGGAGGGCGAAGCCCTAGCCGTGGGGACGGGGGAGGTGGACGTGGACGCGGAGGCGGGTCGATTGGTGGAGGCCGCGTCGCGAGCGTGCGACGCGGCGATGCCCCGCGTCCGCCCCCTTCCCCCCCGGCGAGCCGCCTACTGGTGGACGGGCGAGATCGCCGAGCTTCGGCGCTCGTCCGTCCGCGCGTGCCGGCGGTGGTTGAGGGCCCGCGCTGGGCGTGGGGCCCTCGACGAGAGAGAGACGGGGGAGGCCTGGCGTTCTGCCCGCCAGGAACTCTCCCGCGCCATCTTCGCGGCCAAGAGGAAGGCCTGGGAGGAGCTCCTCGCCACGCTCTCGGAGGATCCGTGGGGGCGTCCGTATAGGCTTGTCATGGACAAGCTCAAGCCATGGACGCCCCCGCTCACGGAAACACTGGACCCCCAATTTGTCGGCGGGGTGGTGGACACGTTATTCCCCGCCGACAGAGGAGGAGAGGTCCTCTTTCCGGAGATTAGAGTTTCGGAATGGAGAGAGGACCTGGGGGTCAGTGGGGAGGAAGTGGCGAGGGCTATCCGCGGGGTCAAGAGGCGAAAGGCCCCTGGCCCCGACGGAATCCCAGGCAAGGTCTGGACCTTGGCCGCGGGGAAACTGGCCGGATGGATGCGGGAAGTTTTTACCGCATGCCTGCGCACCGGCCGGTTCCCCGAAAGATGGAAGGAGGCCAGCCTGGTCCTCCTGCCAAAGGCGGGAAAGCCCGCGGACTCCCCGTCCGCGTACAGGCCCGTGTGCCTGCTGGACGAGGTGGGCAAGATCTTCGAGAGGATCATTGCCGAGCGCCTCGTCCGGCACCTGCTGTCCCGTGGGGAGGGAAGAAATCTCTCCGACGACCAGTTCGGCTTCCGTGCGGGGAGGTCAACCGTGGACGCGATTAGGCGCGTTCTCTCCCGCACGGAGGCCGAGATTGATAAGGGGGGAGTGGTGTTGGGGGTGTCGTTTGACGTCGTCAACGCCTTCAACACCCTCCCCTGAGAGGTAATAGGGAGGGCGCTAGTGCGGTTCGGCGTCCCTCCCTACCTCATTAGGGTCGTCGGAGACTACTTCCGGGACAGAGGCTTGAGGTACACAAACCGGGACGGGGTCCTGAGGATCAGGCTCGTGGAGCGCGGTGTTCCGCAGGGGTCGGTGTTGGGACCCCTGCTCTGGATCATCGCCTACGACCCGGTCCTCGGGGTGGCCCTCCCCAGAGGATGCTGGCTCACGGGATATGCAGACGACATATTCCTGGGGGTCAGCGGGGAGAGCTGGCGGGAGGCAATCAGGCTGGCCAACGTGGCGGCGGCAAGCGTGGTGCGCGCCATCCGGGCGCTGGGTCTGAAAGTGGCCCCCCAAAAGACGCAGGCGACCATGTATTACAACGGTCGCCTCGCGGGGGGGCCACCCCCGGAAGGACTCAGCGTCTGGGTAGAGGGGACGGAGGTCCCAATCACTCCCCACCTCCCATATCTGGGGGTGTGGATCGACCGGAGAAGGAGCTTTGGCGAACACGTTTCCCGCGTGGTCCTAAAAGCGAGGGCGGTAGCCAATAATTTGGCCAGGCTACTGCCAAACATTAGCGGGGCCAGCGGGAGCGTGCGTCGCCTCTACGTGGCCACGGTCCACTCGGTGCTGCTGTATGCAGCACCGGTGTGGGAGGAAAAGGTGGGCAGCAATGCCCGCCTTGGTGGGCACCATGCGGCTGTCCAGAGGCTTATAGCCAACAGAGCCGCCAGGGCCTACCGGACCGTGTCACACGGGTCTTCCCCGAAAGGGGCTATTGGGTAAACCTGGGACTTTTAGCCCCAGGGATCCTAGTAGTTGAAGATTTCTCCTGCGTCAAAAAAAAAAATAAAATAAAAAAATAAAAAAAAAAAGCTCTCATGCACAATGCAACAACAGAGCCACGTCCGTTGGAGTGTCTACTTTAATTCTGCGAAAGAAATTATAATTCTATACAGCCAATAAAAGAGCTCTGCGAAATCATGGAAATCTCGAGCGTATACAGACCGAAAATTTTCCTTAAGCTCCAGATTCTTATTGGCTGTATAGAATTATAATTCCTTTTGCAGAATTAAAGTAGACACTCCAACGGACGCGGCTCTGATGTTGCATTGTGCATGAAAGCTACCAAATTTGTGTATAAAGCTGATTGTTTGTTGTTGATGGTTGCTGATACAACCTTGACGAAGGTTCGCACACTAAGGCGGAAGGACTTTCAAATAACGGCTCCAAATTATTGAGATAAAATATATAGTTTAATGTCAATGTTGGCGGTAGAGGCGAGCGGTATCACAGATTGCACTTACGATGCGGTTAAATGCACGCACTCTTGTCTTTGGTATTACGAAGACGACAACGGTACACGAAAAACGGTAATGAGACGAAGCACCGCGACGTAGACTCGTTCGCGGGCGACAGAGCTCGTAATTCGCTCTGAGTTCGAGGCGCACGTGGAGATGCACTCAGATGCACGCCGCACAGCCGGTACGGTCCTCGCGGGTAGTGCAGGGAACCGATCTCACGAAAAGGCGTAGGCGCGTTATCTCAAGATGCACGTTACAATTTCCAAAATTCGAACCGTCTCAGTACACGTTGGAATGTCGACTCAGGCGATCATCGTCTTCTGCCGACCCGAGCGTTGTTTACGCCGACGGATCGGGCCGGCTCGGCCTCGCTCGTTACGCGGAACGCTGAACGTACGGCACGCGGGCGCGAGCGGAGCGCGCGCGAGATCGGGTGAAAATTAATATTAATTTGAACGCTTATTCCTAAACATACCGCCCGCCTCGAATGTATAATTGCATTCGAAAAGCTTACGGTATAGACATGGTACTTATGCTAATGGTTATACAACTATATACACTGATGAAAAATCGGTACAATATTTTACATGGTTTATAATTAAATTGATCGCTAAAGACGTACGATCGCCGTTAGGGGGTGGTTCCGCCCGCCGTGGCAGAATTCTTTGATTCTTCGATATTAATCTCGACGGGGAGGAAACAGAGTTTGACAATCGGTCGTTTGTACTCAGATCGATGCGTCTTTACGGTAGCTACACGAGTCAGGCCGTCATCTCCAGGATGACAAGCGGTAATGCGGCCGAGTTCCCATTGGCACGGAGGGACCAAGGGGTTGCGCAAAAGAACGATTTGGCCAACTCTGGCTAGTCGCTGGACAACGCGCCATTTCGGGCGTTGTTGAAGGGAATGCAAGTAGTCGCTCGACCATGACCTCCAAAAAACTTCGGTTAACTGCTGGATCATTTGCCAGCGCGACAGCCTTGCTTCGTTAAGATCGAGCACGCTAGGCTCAGGAGGGGCGATAAGAGCGGTACCGACGAGAAAATGACCAGGCGTCAAAGCTTGGTAGTCATCAAGACTATCGGAAACGGGAGCAATAGGCCTGGAATTCAGACACGCCTCAATCTTACAAAGAAGCGTGGTCATCTCCTCGAAGGTGAGCGTATGGGGACCGATGCATCGCTTTAAATGATGCTTTACGCTCCGAACGCCGGCTTCCCAAAGGCCTCCGAAATGAGGCGCTGCGGGAGGTAGAAAATGCCACTCAGTTTTGTCGGTTGCGAGTCGGTTTATAAAATTCGGATCGCGGATTGTTTGCGAGTACGCTTGTGAAAGTTCTCGATCAGCGCCTTGAAAGGTCGTACCATTATCGGAGTACATGGCCTTTGGTAGTCCTCGGCGAGACACAAATCGCTGATACGCGGCCAGGAAAGTCGCAGAACTATAGTCACTTACAAGCTCCAAGTGAATGGCTTTGGTAGTTAAGCATACGAACAATGCTATGTAGGCCTTTTGAGACTTGTGTCCGCGTCCGGGAGCGGTACGAATTGCGATGGGACCTGCATAGTCGACGCCGGTATGTATAAAGGCTCGAACGGTACGGTTAACTCGGGCTTCCGGTAGGTCTCCCATAAGTTCGATCGGTGTTTCGGCACGTTCGCGTGTGCATCGGATGCACTTGTATAGCACAGAGCGAACGGTTGCTCGAGAACGGAGAATCCAAAACTCACTCCGAAGTGACGCGAGGGTGAGCTGAGGCCCGGCATGTAAAGTTCGTAAATGATGGTGCTCGATAAGGCGAGACAACAACGGATGTGACCGCAGAACGATCGGATTTTTTGTTTGTACCGGGAAGACATGCATGGCGCAGCCTTCCGCCTACGCGGATAAGGCCATCAGGATCCAAGTAGGGATTGAGAGGGGAGAGCGGACTGGTTTTTGGCAGCGCGGTTTTGTTTGTCAACGCTGTGAGTTCGTGGGGAAACAACTCGGCTTGCATGGTTTTGAGCCAGTAATGTTTAGCTCGTTGAATTTCTTCAGGTGACAAACGTGTAGAGTAGCCATCGATGGGCAGGGTGGAGCGTCGTCTCAATAGGAAGCGGTAAAGGTACGCGGTAATTCGGAGTAATTTAGGCCAGGAGGAGAAACGCGAGGACAGATCCCAGCTCGGTGTCGCATAGGCGGTGTGAGCGGGTTGTTCTCGGCGTTCCTCGAGGGGGATTTCTGGTGGTAATGGAGGGCACGTATTCGGCCAACAGTCGGGTGGTTGGCGTAGCCATAAAGGGCCTGACCACCATAAACTGTGAGTTTGTAACGCGTCGGGAGCGATGCCGCGGGACGCGCAGTCTGCAGGATTATCGTGCGTCGGGACGTGACGCCACGAGGCCTCAGGAAGCTGTGATTGGATGGCGGAAACACGATTGGCTACAAAGGTTTTCCATCGAGATGGAGATTGCTTCAGCCAGGCTAGGACAATCTGAGAGTCTGTCCAACAGACGGTCTCGAGGTGAGGTAGCTGAAGAGCGGTACGAACGTATAGGAGTAGGTTAACGAGTAGGTGAGCTGCTTTCAACTCCAGGCGGGGAACACTTAGCGTTTTGAGTGGGGCTACTTTCGACTTGGCCATAACGATTGAGACCGAAACGGAGCCGTCGACATGGACGAGTCGAAGGTATACGGCGGCTGCGAATGCCTTCGTCGAGGCATCGCAAAAGCCATGAAGGGAACAATGAATGGTATGAGGTCCATGTCCGGTCCACCGCGGTATCTTGATCGCATTAAGGCTTGGAAGTTTGTCTCGGTATTCTGTCCAGGCATCTAGCTGTTGGCTGGGAAGTTCCTCATCCCATGTGCATTTAAGCAACCACAAAGTTTTGCATAAGTATTTTCGCGGTTATAATGACGGGTGTGGCCCATCCTAAAGGGTCAAAGAATTTCGCGATAGTTGAAAGGACCATTCGTTTTTGTCTTAGACGGAGAGGAAGGTATGGAAACACGAAATTGGAAAACGTCGAGCGATGGATTCCAAGTGATTCCTAAGACTTTGATTTGCTCGTCGTCCTGAAGGACTTTGTGAGTGGCTAAGCCATGATCGGAAGGATCGATGTCTGACAGAAGGTCAGATGAGTTGCTTGCCCATTTTCGGAGGCGAAAGCCGCCTTTATCAAGGAGCGCGATTAATTGGTCACGGGTTTGACGCGCGAGAACGGGATCATCGGCACCGAACGCAGCATCGTCAACATAGGTTTGACGGAGTAAAACGAGCATCGCTAATGGAAACTCGGCTCCGTGATCAGTGGCGAGTTGCTCTAAAACGCGGAGAGCAAGGTATGGAGCGGCAGCACTGCCATAGGTAACTGTCAAGAGGATATATTCTTTTACAGGCTCGTCTGGCGACGGTCGCCATAAGATGCGCTGGTAGGTGATGTCGCGTGCATCGACCAAGATCTGGCGATACATTTTGACGATGTCAGCGATATAAATGTACCGGGGCTGACGTAACAGAATGATGACAGTAGGCAAATCCTTTTGGAGTTTTCGTCCTATTAACATGTGGCTGTTTAGCGACATGCCATTAGTGGTTGGGGAAGAAGCGTTGAATACTACGCGCAAACGAGAGGTCGCACTGTCTTCTCGTAAGACGGCATGATGCGGGATGTAATACGATTGTGGTAGCGCGGTTAGCTTCATTGGGTGAGACTTCGATCATGTGACCGAGTTGCTCGTATTCAGCGAGAAATTCGCGGTAGGCTGAGGCTAGATTGGAATCTCGCTGGAGTCGGCGTTCCAATTGATGGAACTTCGCTAAGGCAATAGAGCGGGACTCACCTAAGGGTATAGGCGGTCCGGTTTTAAACGGTAATCTAACCACATAGCGTCCTTGCGGAGTACGGGGAGTGAGTGGCTATGAAGTGCTCCTCACATTGGCGTTCTTCAGGGCTGAGATGTGCCTTCTGAGGTATCTCCTCGACTTCCCAAAATCGACGGATGTCGAAATCAAGAGCCTCGTAGATATCACCGTGGTAAACGGATACGGATGATGGAGAGGTAGGAGGTGGTGCGATTGGACCGGAGATGATCCAACCGAGGGTAGTGTTTTGCGCGGTTGGTTCGTTTACGGAACCCTTTCGAACACCGTCAAGCACGAGCATGCCGAATAAGTCGGCCCCTATGATGACGTCAATCGGATCGGGACTCATGGGTTCACTATCGGCAAGGTTGAGCCCGGCGATGTGCTTCCATTGACACACCGTTTCGATTCGACTCGGAATATATTTTGTTAACGACGGAAGGATTAACGCGGTAGTCGAGTAAGCAGGGTGCATCGCGAGACGCAGGGGTTTATCGTAATTTGAGCAGCGTGTCGCACAACTGACTGGGTTTCACCGATACCCGTAACGAAAACTGCTCGTTTAATTCTCGGCAATCGAAGGGACTGTGCAAGCGATCCAGTCATCAACGTTGACACAGATCCTTGATCGAGTAATGCGCGGACAGTGACGTAGCGACCGGAGTTAGAGTGTACGCGAACGCGTGCGGTGGCGAGTAAAACTTTAGAGTTTGGCGCTACGGTTTTTGAGATCAAATGCGTTGCAATCTCATTGGTTTTCTTTTCGGTACTGGCGGGAATTGAGACAGGAACGGATTCAGTCTCGGTCGGCTTGACGAGGTTATCGAAATGTAACAATGAATGATGTCGCTTTTGACATTGTCGGCACGCATGAGAACTCGTACATTCTCTCACATTATGTTTGGTACTGAAACAATTCAGACAGCGCTTATTTTTTCTGATGAAGTCGGAACGTTGGGATGGAGTTTGCTTTAAAAACGCGGGGCACTGAT